>OZ023314.1:41951257-42083757 GCA_964007375.1 Ophion obscuratus
GAGAGAGAGAGAGAGAGAGAGAGAGAGAGAGAGAGAGAGAGAGAGAGAGAGAGAGAGAGAGAGAGAGAGAGAGAGAGAGAGGAAACTTACCTTTTCCGTAATTCAAAATAGACTGGCGTTCTATCGTCACTGAATCTCTTTAATACTCGAGCTCGGTGGGATGGGGGGAATAGACCCAGAATATTCCGGAGAAGTATCGGTGCGGAATATTTGGGAGAATTATAGGTGCAGAATATTCGGAGTCGAAGAGTCGGTAACTACCGCCACCCACTCGGTCGGTATGGGACCTACCATGCCGACATTGAGTGGCAGGAATCTGCCGTACCGACCGCCGTTAAGGTGGATTCCTACTATACCGGTAGAGTGTGGCGGAAACCTGTAATGCCGACAGTCGGTAAGGTGAGGACTTACATGCCGCCCGTTGGTAAAGCAGGGCCATGGCGGCTATGTGTGGTCTGCTGTACCGTCAGTAGGAATTTAACGATAGAACTTCAACCGAGTGCCACAACAATCCCGATTGTCAAGTATCCTGATCGCCGGTATCACGGACCGCGCGCGTTTGAATTTCCCGCGCGCACTGTCATTTTCCGCGCGTGGTCTTTTGAATTTCCCGCCGAAAGGTCTTTTGAACTTCCCCCGCTGAAAGGTCTCCGCTCTGAATTTCCCGGTGAAAGGTCTCCGCTATGAATTTCTCACTGAAGGTCTCCGCTTTTCAAAACTTTAGAACGCACGGTCTTCGCTTTTCAAAACATTCGCGCGGACTTTTGAACTTCGCGCGGTCTTTCGAATTTCCCGCTCAAGAGGTCGTTCGATCTTCCCGCTGAAAAGTCTCCGCTTTGAATTTACCGCCGAAAGGTCCCGGCTTTTGAATTTCCCGCAAAAAGGTATTTCGAACTTCCCGCTGAAAAGGTCTCCGCTATGAATTTCTCACTGAAGGTCTCCGCTTTTCAAAACTTTAGAACGCACGGTCTTCGCTTTTCAAAACATTCGCGCGGACTTTTGAACTTCGCGCGGTCTTTCGAATTTCCCGCTCAAGAGGTCGTTCGATCTTCCTGCTGAAAAGTCTCCGCTTTGAATTTACCGCCGAAAGGTCTCAGCTTTTGAATTTCCCGCCAAAAGGTATTTTAAACTTCCCGCGGTCGTTTGAATTTCCCGCCAAAATGTCTTTTGAAGTTCCCGCCAATCGGGGATTTCCTGTCGGTATCTACAGGACCTACATAGGGGGCACTGGGGCACTGGAACCAGCATAGCTGCACTAGTAATTATTGCAAAAAACCGGGACACAAATACAACCACTGTAGAAGACGGCCAGGATGGCAAGGCCCGAGTTATCAATAGAAGCGTTACAATTACGTACCAAACAATAAGTTCCCGAGAAAACAAAACGAGTATAGGCCAAATGAAAAAAAAAACGATGAAAATACGCCCAAAAGAACCGTCAGTTCATTAGCAGCCGGCGTTCTTTCAATAGAGAGAGAGAGAGAGAGATGCAAAAAGCCTTCAAGTGAACGAGAAAAAATGATCGCAAAGAAAGATAAAGGACATTCTACTCGGAAAGCCATATGTACACAATGGCTAGACGCCGAGAAGAATTTACAACGTCAGCGCTCAGCTGCCGCGAGTACACGCCAGTGACCTACATATAACGTCAAAGCAGGCTCGCGACGGAAAGCTGACGCTCCGTTGTGACGTAAGGGCCTCGTGCAGCATAGGAAAGTGAATGAGCTGGATCCGGAAACACCCATCGGGGACGAGATAATATAAGTTTACGGCCTCGCGGGCAAGGCGTTCCACACGCTCTGCAAAGCTAAGCTGAAACTGGACACCGCGGCCGCTGTAATAACGCACAAGTTCCACGTGGTCGGCAAGGAAGTACCGTTAGCAGTAGACGGACTTTTTGGAATGGATTGTATACTCGAAACGGGAATAAACATACTAGGAGTGAAAATGATAGAAATTCGAGGGTACAAAATACCGTTTGTACACGGCACAAAATACTTGAAAATACCCACCTGCACATAATGTATAGTGCAGGCGAGGACGATGGGAAATGGCCAAGGATTTACAAGGGAACAAAAAATCCAAAAGGGAGTCACGGTGGGAAAGGCCATCGTAAAGGCAGAGGCAAACACTTGCCCTGTAATAATAATGATTGTGCTCAAAAAAGAGCGAATTATTAAAAGACCGACGGTCGTACTGAAAAAAAGGAAATCGACAAAGTTAGCCTGGGAAAAGAAAACTGCGACAAAAAGAAGAAAGAAGAGGAAACGCATGAAGACGCCGAAAAAACCGCAGAATTACGAAAGAGAAGGATGGAAAAATTATAACGCGAGATCAAGGGGAACTCGAATTTGAACGCAGAAGAAGAAACAATTTTGCGAGAAATCTGCGAGGAATTCCCCGACGTATTTCACCTCGAAGGAGAACTACTAGGTTCTACGAAAGCAGTAAAGCATCGGATACCGCTCAAGGATGGGACAATGCCGATAAAGGTGCGACCTTATCGACTGTCGGCGGAGCACAAAAAGGAATTCAACGACAGGTACAAAAAATCCTAGATGAGGATATAATCCGCCCAAGTACGAGCCCATGAAATGCCTCTTGCTCGTAGTGCCGAAAAAACCAGATGCGGACCTAATAATCCAAAAACGAGTGGTCGCTGACTTTCAGAAGTTGAAGGCGACTCTTACCCTCTACCCAATATTGCAGAGTTACTGGACCAGTTGGGAAAGGCAAAATACTTCACGACCCTCGACCTCGCCTCGGGATTTCATCAAATTCCAATGGTGGAGGAATACAAATCGAAAACGGCTTTTTCAACGCCGTTAGGGCATTACGAGTATACTCGAATGCCATTTGGTATAAAAAATGCACCTCCTACGTTCCAAAGATTAATGGACGCAGTATTTTCCGGTTTGCAAGGCCTAAAAGTCTACGTATATTTGGACGATATTGTCATACACGGAGCTACACTCGCTGAGCACGACAAGCGGTTACGTTAAATGCTGACGCGGCTGAGAGAGGCTAATTTAAAAATACAACCGAAGAAATGCGAATTTATGCGAAAGGAAATACAATGTCTCGGTCATATTATAACAGAAGTCGGTGTGAAACCTGGCCCCGAAAAAATCAAAGCGATATAAAATTTCCCAATACCGAGAAATGTAAAAGAAATACAATCATTACCAGGACTAGCCGGGTACTACCGCAGATTCATTAAAGATTTTTCCAAGATCGCAAAACCAATTACGAATTTGATAAAAAAGGGGGTCAAATTCGAATGGTCCAAATTATGCCAAAGCTCATTTAACCATTTAAGGGAAGCCCTGATCACGGCGCCCATACCCCAGTATCCTGACTTCACGAAACCGTTTATCGTAACTCGATGCTTCGGATAAGGCAATTGGTGCAATCCTGTCTCAAGAGAAAATTGGGGAGGATTTACCCATATGCTATGCAAGCCGAACTCTCAACAAAGCCGTAACTAATTATTCGACTACAGAAAAGGAACTGCTTGCAATCGTGTGGGCAGTACATCAGTTTTGACTGTATATTCATGGCATACAATTCACCATAATTACGGATCACAAACCATTGACATGGATATTCAGCGTAAAGGATCCAGGTTCAAGGCTTATGAGATGGCGAATAAAATTGGAAGAATACAACTGATCGCGTACGCCGTTCGCATAACCGTGCGGCCACTTTTTATCTTATTTATTTTATTATCGCCGGTCGAAGAGTGCGAAGAACGGATTGATCGTGCATGAGACAAGGCAAATAATGAATATGATCAGTTGTTATTGTCATGTCTTTGGTGGTCATTAATTAGCACTCCGATTAACGATAAGCATTAAGGTATATATTTAGAATAAATGAGAATCATCATTACAATAGGTTACAATCTGTCCAGCTGGACGGTCATCGGGCGACTGCCCTCATTTCCCCACTCAGGCCCACGCCCTGAGGTGCTTCCCCTGTTCGGGTATCACTCTCACTCACACATCTACTGGGTATCGCATCCATGTGACTACATGACAATTTCTCCCTTTTTATTTCGCATCACCATTACAATTTTTTAATCGATTTGACCTGCGCGCTACTTTCTCCGGTTCGTTCTCAGGTACAACTTTACCAGTAGTTTTATCCCCGGTTGGCGTAATGAATCGAACGATTTGATCGACGTGCCGTTTCCACACTTTGCCAGACTCTACTTTGACTTCGAACGTTACTGGCTATAATTTCTTTATAATTCGCCCTTCAATGCATTTATTACTACGTACACTGAAGTCGTCGACCATCACGATGTCGCCAATTTGGAAATTGACATTGCGATTACCTTTTTTTCTCGCCACCTGTGCCAACTGCTTTGTTTGTACATCATCACTCACACTCGGCTTTAACAAGTCGAACCTCGTTCTCAGCTCTCGCTTATACATCATATACGCAGGCGTCCTTCCCGTTGTGCAATGCTCAGTAGCTCTATAATCGAATAAAAAGAGATTAATTGTATAATCAAGCGATTTGCCACTTTTAACAATTTTGTCTACTTTATCTTTGAACGTTCCCACGAAATTCTCGGCTGCGCCGTTTGTCGCAGGATGATGTGGTGCAGTGAAGCTGTGTCTTATACCGTTACTTTTACAAAATTCTTGAAATTCTCTACTCGTATATTGCGCACCGTTATCACTAACTAAATGTCTCGGGAGACCGAAACGAACTAAGACTTTCTTAAACTCTTCGATTACCCTCGGTGTCTGAGTGCACTTTTGCATATCAATAATTTCAGGCCACTTCGATTGAGCATCGATAATCAACATGAACATATGACCGTGGAACGGCCCTAAGAAATCGCTATGAATTCTACTCCAACATCTGTCCGGGAATGGCCACGGCGTTAACGGTACACTCGCAGGTTTCTGCCGCTCCTGCAAACACACTTTGCATGATGCCGCAGTATTCTCGATGTCTTTATCGATGTTCGGCCACCATACATACGATCTCGCCAGCATTTTCATTTTCACTATGCTGAAATGAGATGCGTGCAATTCACTTAGCACACACTTTTGCACTGATTCTGGAGCGACTACTCGGTATCCCCACATGATACACTCTTTTTCTACCAGTAGCTCGTCACGTTTCGCATAGAAACTTTTCTCATACTCGTTCAACTCGCTCGTGTTTGGCCATGTACCCTTTATATATTGTACTATCCTCCTCAGCATTTGATCAGGCTTTGTTGCCTCTGCAACCTCCATCGCGTTTAATGTTTCAAACGACTCTTGGGCGTAATTTATCGATGTATACTCGTTATTGAAAATTGGAGTGCTGTCTTTAACAGGGAGTCGCGAGAGTGCATCACAATTACCGCTATGCTCTGATCGAATATATTCGATTTTATATGTGAATCTTGACAGGAAATACGCCCATCTTTGCAATCTGCTTGCTGTCGTTACCGGAATCTCTTGTTTTGAGCCAAATATGAAAGTCAACGGTTTATGGTCTGGTCTTAACGTTATTTCTTTACCAAAAATATAATTATAAAACTTCTTAACTCCGAAGACAATGGCACTCGCTTCCTTGTCGATGATAGCACGACTTAATTCTGTTTCGGGAATTATCTTCGATGCATATGCGATCGGTTTTTCTGTACGGTCTTTATATCGGTGTGATAGTATCGCTGCTAACCCGTACGACGATGCATCACACACTAATACAATTTCTTCGTTTGGGTCGAAATGGGCCAACACACACGGCGATACTAATTCTCTTTTTACCCATTCAAACGCTTTATCACACTCTTTTGTCCATTCGAACTTATCCTGTTTCGCACACTCATAAAGTGATTTTAGTTTGGTCGCTCTCTCGGGTAAAGATCTGGCGTAATACGTTACCAGTCCCAAAAATGAATCTAACTGCTTTTTATCGACCGGCGTTGGAGCTTCGATCATTACATTTACTTTCGTTCTCGACTTGTGGACCCCGTCTTTATCAATAACAAATCCCTAATCTAAAAGTAAAAAAAAAAGTAAAAAAATGTTATCTAAAATAAAAATATCTAATCTGTCTTTAAACAAATCGCATTTGCTTGACTTTGAAACCGGATTCTTCGAGTCTCTTACATACTGCGTTCAACGTTTTCAAATGCTCCTCATCAGTCTTGCCGGAGCAGAAAATATTATCCAGATAAGGTATTGCTCCGTCTATTCCGGCTAAACATTGCTCTATTTTCCGTTGAAAATCCCCCGGTCCCGATGCAATGCCTTCCGTCATTTTCGTGTATCTTTACAACCCTTTGTGCGTTATTATTGTTAAACAATCTCGATTACTTTCTTCCACCGGAATTTGCATATACGCATGCTCTAAATCCATCTGCGTAAAACTTTTGCCATTTCTCAACGTCATAAACACTTCGTCAATCAACGGTATCGGATGTCGATCTCGAACCAAATTTCGATTTACCGTTAATTTGAAGTTACCGCAGATTCTCACGGTACCGTCCGATTTTATCACCGGCACTATTGGCGTTGCCCATTCGCTCACATCGACCTTTTCGAGATGTCCTAAATTAACAAGCCGATTAATTTCATCCGCAACTTTGCTTGTTAATGCAAATGGCAAATGTCTTGCTTTTAACGCTACAGGCTGTGCATCTTCCTTCAACACTAATTTAAGTTTTCTTTTCTTATACACCCCGGGGCCCGGGCCAAACAATTTTGGATATTTCTCCTGAAGTTGTTTTGTCACGTTATTTACGTCAATTTTATTACAATCATTTCCGTTGCTTAACAAGTTGAGTGGTAATGGCCATAGCCCAAAAACTTTTAGCCATTGCCTACCGATCAAAATTGAGCCATCACTTGTCATTATACTCATTTTTAACGTTGCTTCCCGATTTTCCAATTTTACTTTCAAATTTTCTAATACTCCCTCACTTTCTAATGGGACTTTGCCATATCCGTTCAACGCAGGCGCCTCGCGCGTGATTTTATTTTCGGGAAAATATCTATTTTTATCACTTTTTGATATTATCGCCACGTACGAACCCGAATCGATTTCTATATCTATTTTTTTCCCATCAATTGTTACATTTAAAAACATAGGATCAGCTTTTACATTGTCGATTGCTGCGCTACCGGTCCCGCTCTTCGACTCGTCTTCATTGTTGTTTACCATGAAGAAGTCGTATACCGCCTCCTCGGACGTAATTCCAGTGTCCCCCCGCTGCTCCTAGCTCGTCGACTCTCGCTCTAAGTGTTGAACTGCTGCTTTCTGCGTTCGGCACACAGTTGCCAGGTGCCCCTTCTGTTTACACGAATTACACCTGCTGTATCGATGATAGCAATCACGCGCCCAATGGTTTGACTTCCCACAACAATAACATGATGAACCCCTCGCACTCTGTGAATGTGTGGTACTGTGCGGTTCCTTGATTCCACTGCTACTTGGGGGTTTGATATCGCATCGCTGTCCTCTCCCCCGGCCACCGCGATGAGCGCCTCTTCCTCTCGTACTGGGATGGCTCTGTCTTTTCCATGAATTCGACTGAACTACGTTTACGCTCGCGTTACTTGCTGTACCGGTATTCATTTTATCTGTTGTCGACGCGTTCTTTTCTGCCTCTTCCATTGCAGCGGCTATTCTGTATGCCGCATCATACGATAATTTATCTTCACGAAACAGTGTTTTTTTTGTTGCGTAATCTTTCAGACCACAGACTAACTGATCTTGTAACGCTACTTTTGCGTCAGCGAAGTTACAATTTAACGCTAAGCTTTTCAATCTCGCCGTAAACTCCGCTACCGATTCCGTTGCATTTTGATGCGCTTGATAGAACTTGCATCTTTCCATTGTTTCCGACGGTTTCGGATTTAAATGATCATTTACTAATTTTACTAACTCAGCAAACGATTTTGTACCTGGCTTGTCGGGCGCGCATAGGTCCCGAACAAGTTTGTAAGTATCGGCACTTATTTTCGTTAGCAACACTGCCGCTTGTTTTTCATTTTTCACGTCGTTGGCTATGAAATATAATTGGAGCCTCTCTGTGTATGTTTCCCAATCGTCTTTTCCTAACTGGAATTCCAATTTCGTGCCGTTGCTCTCTCCTGCCATTGTGTGAGTTAGTCTCGGCTTCTTGTTTATGTTTTCGTTTTCTCTGCTCTGCGGTTTCTTATCTCCGTGTCGTTGTCTTTCGCTTCCGATTACTTCGCTTACGTGAGTCCGTAGAATTTTTCGAAGCTCATCGACACTCAAATTTTCATCGTATACTAACTCTAACTGTTCTAGAGGTTCTATTGATTGAGATTTCGTAAGCTTATAAATCCACGACGTTCTAGTATAATCGATGTCACTTCTACTGCTTCCAGGAATCGACATTTAGCACATTGGCATAATATATATATACTAATTGACCATTTTAATTTTCGTATGCGGTCAATTAGAAAACAAGTAATAACTGTCATTGCCCCGCACTTTCATCACTAATTGTTTCTTCAGCGGCCTGCGGGTACTGCGCAACCATTTCATATTCTCAACTGACCGTCCAGCCGCTTCAATGCTGTTGTATTCTCGACCTTTTTCTGTGCTCTCCGATTGCTGTGGTCACCGAATACGGTGTGCTATGCTCACTGTTCCACAAACTTTCGCAACCTTTTGTTTATCGTTATTAGCTTAATTAATTGCACCCCGCGTTCGAAAATAACTCGTCGCCAATTTGTCATGTCTTTGGTCGTCATTAATTAGCACTCCGATTAACGATAAGCATTAAGGTATATATTTAGAATAAATGAGAATCATCATTACAATAGGTTACAATCTGTCCAGCTGGACGGTCATCGGGCGACTGCCCTCATTTCCCCACTCAGGCCCACGCCCTGAGGTGCTTCCCCTGTTCGGGTATCACTCTCACTCACACGTCTACCGGGTATCGCATCCATGTGACTACATCACAGTTATAATTGAAAAACTGGATAACTTTAATTGTCTTAGTAGATCACACGGAAGACGTTGCGCGGGTTACGGACAAGTACTTTTAAAAAACCGAACAGCAGGTCGATCTTTGATTACGCCCCTAAAATGTGTCGAGCGACAGAATTATGCGGCGGGAGCATGAATGATCATTCTGCATCGGAAAAATCATCGGTAATTACTGCCTCTCCGAAGGTGAAATTTGTGCGATTGGAGTGTCGTTCGGCGCTCCGGGAGCGCCGGGGTTTTCCCGCGCACAGGTAGCGCGAAGTTTTTACGCGAAACTCGAGGCGACCTTCAGCTAGACGGTGGATGATTACCTCGAAAATGTGAGATTTCAGGGCACCTTAAAATTTAGCATAGGATTCGAAATATTACGCTAGGTTTTTCATTCAATTTTTAACATACCGCCCGCCCCGTCGCGAACGGGCCGAAAGGCATCATAGATAGGTCCGCGTTTTATTTCTTCCGCGTGAACCTTTACGTTTTTTTACAAGCTTGAACCCGATATATTTACGGCAAATTACATATAAGACCCGACAATGGATTTGCGAACTTTCAAGCTAAATTTACCAAAAAAAAACCCGATAATAGATTTGCGAACTTACTAGCTAAATGTACATAAAAACCCGACCATGGAACCGTGAGCTTCTTAACTAGATACGATTTACTTTAGCATTCTGGGCGCTTCAAATCGAATCACTCGGAAGAGGACAAATTTTTATAATAGCACGGTTATGAGTTGTTTTCGCGGTACGCACTGTGACGACCTCGTCTCGACCTCGATCACGTGCGCAAGGTCCCACCGCGCAGGCGGCAGTAATCCGTTTTTGAGGAGGACTAGCGGTCCTATCGTCAGCGAGTGCGTACACTTTTGCTACTTTGCCTGTTGTTGCAGCGTATGCAAATAATCTCTAGACCAAGCTTTCCATATATGCTCGCGCATTGCTTGGACTCTGTCAACGTGACAAACGATTTTCGTTCAGTTCAAGCAGCGAGGGCTCAGGATTGCTGAGAATTGGGCGCCCTATCAGGGAGTGTCTGGGAGTTAGCGCATCATAGCTCTCGGGGTCGTCACGGAGAGGAGATAATAGTTGCGAGTTCAAACACGCTTCGATTTGACACAGTAAGATCGAGAATTCAAGTACAGATAGCGCTGACCACTCGCTTCATGTGATGTTTGAAGCTTTTCATTCCCTTTTCCCATAGTCCGCGGAAGTGAGGCGCGGAGGTCGGGATAAAATGCCAGCGGATTCCTCGGTAGCGAGTTTTCCATGCAATACGGAATTCTTTGAGGCCGCAATGAACGTGCGACGGAGCTCGTTATCTGCGGCTTGAAAGTTAGTGCCGTTGTAACTGTACATATCGGACGGTAGACCACGTCTACTCACGAAACGTTGAAACGCGGCTAGGAAGCCGGAGGTCGCGTAGTCATCGACATATTCCAAATTAATTGCGCGGGTCGTTAGACAAACAAAGAGCGCAACATAATATTTTCGAGATTTCTGACCTCGTTCAACGTACGGGAGGACATGATACGCACCGGCATAGTCTACGCCGCAATGCAAAAACGGTGGTGAAGGTTTGACTCGTATTGATGGAAGGCCACCCATAAGCTGACTCGCTGTAACAGTGCGTTCTCGAACGCACGCCACGCAACGATTGATTCTCGTCTTTACAAGGGATCTCGCTCCGAAAATCCAATAATTTTGACGCAGACGACGGAGAGTGAGTTGTGTTCCGCCGTGCATAGATCGTAGATGAGTTTGATCGATTATCAGTTCGCTAATATGGTGGCTCGGTAGAATTAGAGGAAATCGTTCGACGTAGGACATGAACGAATGACATAACTGCCCGCCCAGACGTAACTGATCCTTATCGTCGAGGAAGGGGTTGATACTTTTAACTGAACTTGAACGCGGAAGCAGTGTGTTCGATCTTACAAGAAGACCTTACAGGCTGTCACACACAGATTTTGATAAGGTTCAGATATGTTGTGAGGGACCTACCCTGAGTACCTGAGTAAAGGGATTTTATACAACGTTCTTTAGTTTTCGAGAAAAAATGATCGAAAGTTTAGCTCGTAGCTACTGTACCGGTACGGTTGCACCTTTGTCGAACCAGCGGGCGTGGCCCAGTGGGCAAGGTTTCCGGCTCTGAAACTCAAGGTCCAGGGTTCGAGTTCCGTGATGGCGTTTTTTTTCACAAAATATAAATAAATTCGATGGATGATGCGAAACCATCTAATTATTTATTATTATTTATTTAATTAATTAATTTTTTAATTTCTTTTATTAATTTTTTTATTTTTTACTTTCCATTTATTTAAAATTATTTATTATTATTTTATTTTTCATGCAGAAAAAAAGAGAGGGAGAAATTATAACATCTTTCACAAGAAATTGCAGTTTATTATTTTACATTACAATATGAATTTAAAAATGGTCGGGCCGTTATTTCAAATACTCCAGCCGGGTTCGCTACCTGCGTTCGTCATCCCCACTTGTACCCTATCCCTTTGTTATACAAAGCCTAACGGTTTTTCGGACGTTGAGGTGACGTTGGAGGACTGGCGTCGTCTGACTAGGCGACGCCAGTCTTTTGCAGTGTTTCGCAGGCGTCAGTTGTGTAGATACACATACGTTGGGTATAACGTCGCTCCGAAATAAAGTTTATCGAAAGTGAAAAATCGTAAAATGGAAGAAATAAGTGCTGCTACGGCAGAAAGTCAGTCGGAAAAGGATTATGAAATGGCAGAAACAAGTGTTGGATCAGAAGAAAATCTATCGGAAGGAGAAGAGGATGATAAGCAAACGAAGGCTGTCATCACAAACGCCATCGAATATACTCGAAACTTGCTTCAGGATTTGAATCTGCTCAAAGACGCACCTCCGAGTGCAATTTCCGAGGAATCTATGGCGATGGCAGAGGTTTTTACAAGCGAAATACTTGAAATGCTCGCAGATAGGCATATAATTCGTGTGGATGAGTTTATCGGCGCCGACGAGGTGGATGGACTGCACAGATATGTAATGGTAAGTTTTATTTCTGTTTGGGGAATTATTTTGGTTTCCTGTATAACGTGGAGAAAGATTAATAATGATCTTCTATGTAGTGTGAAGCCGTACCAGAAGATGATGAGGACTTTGTGGCAGAGGAATTCAAACATGCACCTGCGGATTATGTGCCTTTATCATACAAACAAAAAGCAGTCGCTATAGCAGCAGCTCATCCGAAATGGAGTTTGAAGACCTTGCAAGCGCGCGGACTCTCTCGGTTGAAAAACAAACGAAATCTCTATCGATGGAGACAAGACGTCAAAGAAGGTGGAAATACATTTGACAAACGTATTTCCTACATAGTTGCAATCAACCATGAAACACATGAACGATTCCCGGAAGCCCAGCTGAATTTGGAGCTGGTAAAACATATCAAAATATATATTAATTTATCTCTAATCTGTTTGAGAAGGACCCGGAAGATCTGGCGTAGGTGGAAAAAGAAAAGGCGCCAAGTTCTTGATGTACGGAAAAAATAATATAAGAGTATAATAACAATATATAATACAAAGATACCGTAAATGTGTGGAAAATAAGCCCGGTAAATGTGAGGGAAGCCCGGTTTTAATGACGCGGATGAGAACTTTCCCGAACGAGGGCGGACAATGGCCGCCGCCGTGAGACGCGTCCCGACACGCGGGAGAAGGATCGGATCGACCGAGATTTCGACGATCCGTCCGTAACGCGGTAATATTGCCCGAATTACGCGGTTTTAACTGTGACCCGAGTACTGTCGTTCCGAGGAACTGTGACCCCGAAAAATGTGGTGAGGAATTTCCCGTATACCAATTAACCCGTGGGACGACACGTGTGGTCTGTGTAATCGATGAGGAAAGAATGAGAGTGAGTGAGGGAAAAGCCGCGCGATCTCGAGATCGATGAGAGGAAATGCCCCGAAAAGTGGCGCCATCGACGACAGCCACGAGAGGATCCCGGCGTGACTCGCTCGTCTAATTCCCGCGGAAAATTATGAACAATTCGGGAATTCCGAGCGGATCGTAATTCCTGAACATTCCGCCCGCCATCGGCAGCAGTGCTGTCGATTTATTGAGACCCAGATGAGATTGGAAGTAGGGCCAATTTGGCAATAGGCCGCTTGAGTGTGGTGGTGGCGGTCTTGATAGTGACCACCCGTGTGAGCCCATCCTGTACCGGATGCAGTTCCAAGACCCGTACCAAAGGCCATTTAGTAGGTGAAATCCTGTCGTCGGTCAACGGAGCCAAAGACCCGACCCGAATCTCGTGAGATGGATGATGCCATTTTGAAATGGCTTGTTGCCGTTGTAGGTAGCCTGTTGAGCAACGATCCCAAAAGTATTGCAGCCGCTCTTGTATGAGCTGCCACCTGGAGAGCCGAGAAGGATTAATTTCCCGTAGCGATGGCTCCGGAACTGCGGTGAGCGCTTCCCCGATGAGGAAATGCCCCGGTGTAAGCGCGGAGAGATCGTCCGGATCTTCCGTGAGAGGTTCCAACGGACGAGAGTTGAGAACGGCCTCAATTTGTGTAAGAAGAGTCGTAAATTCCTCATACGTAAGGGGCGTCTCCCCAATCGTCCTCCGAAGATGATATTTGACCGATTTGACGGCAGCTTCCCATTTTCCGCCCATGTGAGGAGCTCCCGGAGGGTTGAACACCCAATGCGTGCCGTCATTGGTCAATATCTGAGCAGTTGTTTCAGATTCCCGTGTCCCGTTAGTGAAGAGTCTGCGCAGTTCTGCGTCGGCTCCTTGAAAGTTCGTCCCGTTGTCACTGTATAAAGTGTGACGGATGCCCCGTCTTCCAGTGAATCGCCGAAACGCTGCGATGAACGCCTCGGAAGTCAAGTCTGAAACAACTTCGAGATGAATCGCTGAGGTTGAGAAGCCTACGAATATGCACAGCCAGCCTTTGTGAGATCGAGAGCCTCGCCCTCGTCCGAGTTTGAGAGAGACTGGTCCGGCGTAATCTACTCCCGTCTAGAGAAACGCCCGTGAAGGTGTAGCCCGAGTGAGAGGCAACTGTCCCATCAGTTGCTGAGCTTTTATCCCTCTTTGACGCGCGCATTTCACGCACCTCAAGATGAATGAGCCCGCCCGCCGATGATCCAGTAGTGAGTTCGCAGGTATGCCAATGTAACCTGAGCCCCACCGTGAAACGTCCGATGATGAGCATCTGCTATGAGAAGTCGTGTGAGAGCCGAATCTCGAGGTAGAATGACGGCGTGTTTGCTCTCAGGTTGTAAGGCTGAGTGCTTTAACCGCCCTCCTACTCTCAGAACCCCGTCTGAATCTATAAATCCCGTCAATCGCGTGAGAGGATGCGATTTTGGTAGTGTCTGTCCCGATGAGAGAAGTGTGAGCTCCAATGAAAAGTGCGTCCCTTGTGTGGCTTTAGCCCAAAAAAGCCGTGCGTGTTCCAGGTCGCCCGGGGAGATTTGTGAGCCCGGTCTCCCTTGGTTTTGTCTTCGAAGTGTCGTAAATACTTTGAAGCAGAGTGAGGTGATTCTCAACAGCCGAGTGAGAGATGAGTATCGATGGATGAAGTTCCATAAGACCGGTGAAGTTGAGCCTGCTGAGACAGTGAGCATGAGGCCTGGTCGCTCTTCAAGCGCCGCTGTGTGATCCGCGCCGGTGATGTGAGAAGGCCAATTGAAGTGAGATTTTGTTAACCAGTGAGGCCCATCCCACCAAAGTGTATGTCGCTCGAGCTGAGAAACGGTTAACCCTCGTGATGCACAATCCGCAGGATTGTCCCGGCCCGGGATGAATTTCCATTGTCCAGTAGGAAGGAGCTCTTGAGCCGATGAGACCCGATTCCGAACGAAATCTTTCCATCGAGATGGATGACTCGTTACCCAAGTGAGGGTGACGGATGAATCCGTCCACAGAAAAACCTGTGAATCAGTGAGCTTGAGAGTATCTTGCACATACCGTACTAATTTTACCAGGAGAAGAGCCGCTGAGAGTTCCAGACGTGGAATCGTAAGACGTTTGATAGGCGCAACCTTAGTTTTTGCGCAAACCATCGTAACCCGTGTTGCTGATTCTGTTTTGGATAGTTACGGTGGGCTGGTTGAGATGTTCACCGTATTCTAAATTGTAACTATCGCAGGAAACCACGGTGTGGACCGTAGGAGTGTTTCCCTCGTCGTTGAGATACGCTGTGATCGTAGAGAGCCGTTCGCGAAAATCCAACCACGATGGAGTATTTAGCGTTGCCCAGCCGTTGCTGTCGCATGTGAAGCGTATGACAGGGTGTAATTGATTAGCACCGATAACTTCAATACCCAACCGCACACTTTTTGTCAAGCAATTGTTGAGATTATGGGATATTTGTAGCAGCAGCGGGCACGGTTTATAGCAGCTATTATCGGAAGTCGCGCTTGCCATGGCTGCTCTGGGTAGACTGAACTACGCAAGTGAGATGTCGTTGTCTTTCGCGGGAACTGCAGACGCTGCACTACGCGGCGGCTGGCTTGAATTCCAGACTGTTAAAATCGTCCCCGAAGAATTCCATGAGAAGATTATTCTCGCGCGCAGCCGTTACCATCTGCTGGAACAGCGTTTCGTTTTCCAGAACTTTGGTGAATCTGGATGGTAGAAAGCACGTGAACTCCCTGTCCACTTCAACAATGATTCGGGGCCCGAAGCGTGTTTTTACGGCCCGTACATCAGAAATCTTGTAGTCAGTTTTTAGCGAAAGCTCCGACAGTTTTTTCGCCGGAAGGAACTCCGACAACTTTCCGATCTTGTTGATTTGGGAGAAGTCCATCGCTGATATCGAGCTTTTGAATTTCACGGGTTAAAATTTGTAACGCTGTTCTTCTCTGGATGAGCGTTTGAAGAGCAGCTAAGTTTTGCAAGAAAGCTTCAACGCATACTTTTAACTCGCACCGTTTTCTCTGCATATGCTTCTGCTGTTGCCACCCGAGAACGACTGATCCTTTATAGCTCTGCCATACCCACCCATCATAACCGTCGTTTCCCCCACCACGTTCGCTTCCCCCACCACGTTTCGCCAAGAGTCGCGCAAAACAAAATGGCTGATGTCGAAGAGCGCCAGACGGGACCTCTAGCAAAATTGCTGACGATGTCGTTGCTATGCGCCGCTGAATAAAGTTCGAGACACAGAGAAATATTTCAACCGTCATCATTTTATTGAACGGTTAACGGTTACGGGAGCAGCAGCCCTGTACACATCGTAAACTTTTATGATTGAAGGAATTGCTGCCTCCTGTGGGCAGACCCTTATTGAACATTTTACGCGTAGCTTTATTCTGCTTACGGGTAAAGGCCTTGTAGTAATCGTCAACTATTTTATCGTTGCGCGATAGATCATTTGAAAATACGCTTCTAAACTTATGCATACCGAAGCCAGTACACATATAATGAAGAAACATAATGCAATACTGTCCGCAGCACTGCGAATCCGCAGCTTGAAGCTGATCAGTGCTGTATCGGAAGAGTTTACAGTTTCCTCGGCGTCGACGGAGATGCTGTGGGATGATTGGTGGTAGACCGTAGCTGTCGAAGTACCATCCACGTCCGTCACGATCGACGTACATGGCGATCCAGTGGGTGCTGGGCTGTTTATATCCATCAGTATTCACGACAATAGCCGTTGGTTTTGTCCAAACTTTTGGTATCCGATCTGCGGGGTATACACCAACAGCGTGCTTTTTTATATCACGTAGAGAAGCGAGGATTTGAAGGCTGTTCATAGCAGGACACGTCGCAGGGCAAGCCAACCGATAACGCTGTTGTTGTCCTATATTCCCATAGCGATTCGCGACGTTCACTCTGACAGAGCAGTGTTTTAATTCTCATCACATTATCCAGGGCGCACTTATGCGATTGATTTTTCCGTATCGCTGCGTGATATGAGCACTGGTACCGGCCCCCGGAAGATGCTGAAATGAGATATTATCCTCGTCCTCCTCCAAATGTATAATATAGTAACCGGTGAGCTGCGCTAAATAGGATTATTTAGCGGCGCCTCGTACAAATATCCGCGTAGAATCGGTAGCGATTGTCCTCAAAATTCTCTCAATGCAACGTAATGGTGTATGACCCTCGAACCATTTTATACCGTGATGCTCACGCGTCACCCGTTCGTTCGCTCTTTTCACATCCGGCGGTAATTGTCTGTACGCGTGAGGTGGAGCGACGATCCAATGATCGTGCCATGATGAATCGATTGACGCAACAGCCACTTCTTTCGGTATAATGTTGTAGTGCTTATCCGTTAAGCCTTGTATGTCTATCGCGATACTCATGATGGTTCTGCTGTGAGCGCTCTGCTCGAACTGAAGAGTTCAACCGCTGAAATCTACAATAACTTGCCGAGAAGCATCAATCTCCACAACGTTATCATATCCCGCATACACGACACAATTTACCGTTGAAGTTATCGCCTGACCGAAGCGTACCTCGAGCCTCACACTACCGTGTTTCACCAAATTCCAATGACTGTTACTGTTCGCCGAAAGATCGGGCGTTAGATCAAATACAAAAAGACAATAGCCCCAGGGATACGCTGTGCGAGTAATTGAATTACCCTGATTGAGAAAGTCAATGCCAGTCCCTGAGAATAATGTATGATACGCATCCACATATAGATGCGTGTCGTCAAAGTTAGTTTGGAGTGCTTTCGATGGTATCTGCACACCGTCAGCATATAACGCGAGATAATTAATTTTATAATTCTGAAAGTTAAACGGATTCAATGCGCGGTTACCGTTGAATGCTTTATTATCGACAAACTCTATAATTATGCGCTTCGGCAGTTGGCCCAGTATAACATTGTCCAGGGTATCGCCGTGCACACCTGCATGCATCGATATAGACTTAACACGTGTCAAAGGATATTTTGCTGTAGATTTTGATAATGCTCGCGCGTGAGCTAAAAGTATACCAGGGGCAATTTTAGCGCGGCGTACGAGAAGCGATGCCTTGGTAATATGCATGCTGAAATCTTTCGAGGAAGTCATAAGACAGAATGCGTCGCTGGTACGTACAAGACGTAATCGCATCTCCACGCCGTTTATAAGAAATCGCTCTTGATTAAAAATATCGCAGTGGAGGTGACCGAGGAGATCGATCTCATTGCGCCCATTGAGGACCATTCGACGATTAGCAAGGCCTGCATTAGCTTCTGCTACATCGTCCATTTTACCGGCTGTATAACCGTACCACAGACAACTTGAAAGATGAGAGCTTTTCGCACCCTGTCCATAATGAAATAAGTTTTCAATGTATGCCCTGTATGCATAAGCATTATTGGGCGGAGATACGAGCTTCTGATTGAGAAATACATCGACTTGATTGAACAATGAATGAAGTAAATTATTGACGGGACTCACTCTAATGGTAGGGTCTGGTTTCACTGCGCTCGAGCGTATTTGGGCACGTATGCTTAGCATGGTATGAGCAAGATCGATGTATTCGTCACCTTGACCAGGTACCACAAATTCTATTGGTGAATCATCCGCCAGAGATGAGATCGGTTTATAGTGCACCCATTGCGTTCCCTCGATGGTTGTTTGAGTCGGCGGTAGAGAGAATAGTTCCAGCTCAGACTTCAAACACTCACACGAATGGGCATGCAAGAACGCCATTTTCACGAGAAGATATCTGACACCGTCCTAGCTCGCGACTTCTTCTTCTTCTTCGACGTTCTCTTTCTAGCTGTTCTCTTCTTTTTTTTAACACGGCTTGTACGTTTTTTCTTCACCACGGCGGTTTTCTTTTTTAGGCCGATGCTACGCGCACTGTAGCTACTGAGTGAATGCGCAAGCTTGTGATTTTTCGAGGTCTTATATCCTGAACCCTGCATAAGGCTATTGAGTTTTTCCTCAGCTTTTCGCTTCAAACTCACACCCGATTCGCGCAAACGCGATTTGAAGGCTTCCCTAGGCTGAATTCCCGCATCCATTATATCGCTCGCCACATTAAGGCCTGACCGTATAGCCTCTTTACCGACAGCTCGTGCCCCCTGTTTTAAGAGAGGTAAAATGCGACGGAAAAGACCGCCAAGGAAACTGCCAATACCGTGACCCCGCTGGTTCGGCGACCCTATGTATACTTGGCTAATCCCCCCGTACCCTGTTCTACCTCCTCCCACTTGCGCGTCAAAGTACGCATCGTAGTAATTCATGTTGCTCTCTCTCTCTCTTTTTCTCTACCACAACTAAGCTAGACGTTTGAACTGGAGTGTCACGGTTAGCGTTCCACCCTCGAATGGCATCCAATGCCCGAATTCATCTCTTATATCGATATCTATCGTTTGAAAGCTGGTACGTAGAAGAGGTATGTACCGCGGCGGCGAAAAGTTTTGATTTTCACAGAGCCGTAGTTATAATTATTATCAATGTCAAAGGGGACGACACGTAATAATGGTGCGTGTACATCACCGGTCATGTAGGACTCACAAATATCCGTATAAACAAACAACATATTGGGTATACCGTTCATGAGGCTAGCCGGCTGTGGCGCAATATACTGATTCGTTACCACAAGACCCGCGCTATGAGTGAAGCCTGAAATTTTGTTAATTATGGGGGAGCAGTGGAAAGCGTGTTCTAGATTTTTGCACTCGGTGCAGACACGCTCTACCGAGACATAGCCGTTAAAAGTATGCTGGAATTTCAAATGTCCTGCAATACATTGAATTTCGTTAATTGCTTCGAGTAGTGTGGATACGCTACGGTATACTCCAGATGGTACGCAAGCACGCTCGTTTTTAAAATCGACATTGGCCTCAACACCCGGGGTCGCTGCGTTCGTCACTAAAGTAATAAAGTTTTTTTCACGTTCAGGCGGCACGTGTAGAACAGTCATCGGTATGTGTATTTCGGCTAAGAAAACGCCCCATTTACCGCGTAAATTTACACTCTGTAGCAAGTGTGTGGTATATTGTATCGTCCGGTTATTAGGGTAGTACTTCATGCTGCTATTGCTAGGTAGAACTACAAAAAACTCGGTATCACTCATCGCGCCTACTTTTTCTTACCCCACCTTTGGACTCTAGATAACTCGGGTTCGTAAAAAAAACCGTCAATCTCCTCGTCGTTGAGATCATGCAGAATGTACACGATAGGGCGGCTACTCACGGATATACGATGTATCTTAAACAGCTCACTGCTCCAGCCGCTCTCGTATCCTTTAGCAAAGGCAGCCTTCGCGCTACTGATGCGGTCAATATCACCTGGCTTATATTTAGGAGGCGACCGCTGTACATGATGCTGTTGTTTGTATCGCCGCATTAGATTATCGCGCGCTTTAGCAGATGTAAGCAAAGTCACAGATGCGGGTGTCATTTTAATACCGCTATGTATAGTACGATTGTATGCGGAGACTATATTCTGCAAAACGTCAATATAACGTTTTTGGCGCGAATACGTGAAGTATCGCCACATTCTTTATTTCAACGTTCGATTGAAACGCTCTACAACAGCTGCTTTTACGTCAGGGTTGCGGCTCGCCCGAAACTGAATATTATGCTTCTGTAAGAAAGTCTGAAAAACTGACCCTGTAAATTCCCGACCCTTGTCCGATTGTAGACAAACGGGAGATCGACCGTTTGTGCTTTTCAGCGAAAGTATACGAGCCAGAGCGTTAGCCACTATTAAAGCAGCCTTGTCGTACACCGGCTCAACCCACGCGTACTTACTGACCACATCTATGACCACAAGAAGATAGGTATAGCCATCGTTATAACTTTTGAGCGAACGAAGGTCTACAAGATCAGCCTCCCAAACATCGTCAATGTTCTGCATATTGTAGATGCGCCGAGAAAATCGTCGGCGTATCGCTCTATGCTTGGTGAAAGCATCCTGTGCTTCGAGCCACTGTATCGTTTTTTTTGGGAGATTTTCTTTTTACGACTTACGTGTAACAGTTTAGTAGCACCGGAAAAAGACGCCTCATGTGAAGGATCAAAGTAAATTTTTTCAAGTGTTTTCATACTGATAGTTTGAGAGAGGACCAGGTGAACCGTTTTCTCTTACCACGCCCGCTCTGTGCGGCTAATTTATTGCTCTCACTACCGCTGTAGAACTCGGAATGACTGGTATCGCTAACGTCCTCGTCGTCGTCAGCGTCGGTCGTGCTGTTACTGCGGGGCGAGCATAATGTTGAATTGGCTTGCGTTTCCAGCCACAGTTCGTCGTTTCCCACAAACTCGCGAGGTGCTTGTATAGCCCTTAAAAAATTTGCAAAGACTCTACGACCCGCCGGTTTGGCCATCTTTCTCGCACGCATTGCGTCATTTACAAGGTCAACAATGTTTGAATGTTTGATTGTTTCTCCATTGACAGAGACCACACCGGCTGCATTCCAAGAAAAATCTGAGGACGGCGCATCATGTAGTCGTCGCAATAAGAGTTTCGCTTTATTGCGGAATGTCGCAGGTACACTCTCAACGATGATGGAATCGTTCATTCGTGTTTCTGCTACTACTGCTGCTGATCTTTCCACAGGGTGTGTGTCTTTTTTTTGTTCCTTCACAAGCTCACGATACAGTTGTGCTCGTTCGCCATCGACGAAATGTAGATAACGTTGTAATACGCGCAAATACGCTAGCCATTTTTCTCGCTCGTCACCGTACGCATTAGATTTTAAAATTTCGCTCATCTCCATATCAAGGCGATTCAGAGTCGCCGTAATTGTTTTCTCCGCTTGGCTCACCGGTCGTGCCTCACTATCACCGACACTGCGCTTTTGGGGATCTAGTTGTAATAGACGCTCCTCGGGCACCAGAACCATTTTCCTGGCATGCTCCATTATTTGGCTATTAGATTTGACAATATGGTACCGAGGATTGGGGCAAGCAGCAGGGGTAAAAATCCACCGCTTTGAATGACAAACTTCTTCTTACTTTTCCAGCAGCCTCTATTCGCGGCTAAGCGCCTGAGAAGGGGCACGTGGCGGCGCAATTTTTTCCGTTGGTTGGCTTTGAGAGGAATATTACCGCGAAGAACGTTTAAAGAGCACTCGCAAATGCAGCGTATTATACGAGAATCCGGTTTCCGCAAAATAGCCTCACGCTGTTCTTTGGTGAGATATTGAAGAGCGTTCAATATCGCAACGCTCTTCTTGCAAAGAGACGATCCGCCGCGTGCCATCACAGACGTAGAACTGGTAATTCCCCATATGGGTCACCGCTTTTTAATTTCTTTCGCGGTACGTAAACGAAATGGCGAGTATCATCAGGGAAAATACATGTACGGTATCGACAATTATCGGGTGTTGATTGCTTCAGATCTAGCAACAAATAACCGTGCGGTTTAGATGTTGCATCGTAATAAGCCTCCTGTAGAAATCGCGGATTTTCGGGGCATATTTGACGCGCCAAGTGCTGTATTTGAGCACGATCGCGAGGGTTTTTGAAGATAACGATATAATTAGCATTCAAAAAGATGTCCCGTTGACCATGACCCTGATGAAACAAATTTTGCGTTATAAAAATAACGCTCAAGTTCTTATGATGACTGCCTTTGGTGAATAGATCGACAACGGTGTTGTTCGATGCTTCACGCATTAGATCATCGATAATTAAGAGCTTCGCGCGGGGGTCGTTTGAGTAATCGGCAGTCTGGGGTAATCCTTCGCGAAATTCTATAGCATCACCGTACTCCGTATATGCTGTCTGCCACTCGGAATAATAAAATATTATTCTCTCGAAGCGCTCGCTGTTCATATGCGTGATACATTTCAGAAATTTTTTAACAAAATACGTTTTACCGCAACCTGTCGATCCGCAGATCATAGAAGTCCAGGGATGTTGCCACCTCGTGTCGATCGCGGTAAATGAGGAAATTTAGGTTCAGTACAATATTAAATAAGATTTTCGGGTTTTACGTAAAAAATATATTTACAGTATATTTTACAAATGGCGATAACCGTAGGGAAGCGATCCATATTGTCCATCACGTCTACGCTTAATGCTCGATGGCTTGCACGTTTTTGTCTCACCTCGTGTGACAACATGGTGAAGTTCTGTAGGTCTAATGGCGCCGTATCTCAGTACAATAGGATCCTCTCGCTCACCCACGATGAAGGATCGTACGGACTCATAGTTTATTAACGTATTGTTTGCAAAATTAAGCGTGATACCCTTAACTTTGCAAACCTCACTCTCTGTCCCGTCAGGCGCGCGCACGATGAATGCATAAAATTTAGGACCGCCGGAAATGAAACTTCTTATGTAACTGCCCTCACCATAGGTGGTTAGTTCGTTAGTTAAATCGCCAAGCAATTGGCCTATTGGGGGCTCGTAGGTATCAGGCTGCTCTCTCGTTACATAAATTACGGAGTCGGTATCGCAGTACAACGCACGTCTTCCCAGTCGTTCCAGGTAACCATAAAGTTTTAAACGCGCTTGTGCCGTGGTGTATGCAGCTATTACAACGTTAGCTATACTGGAGGGTACCACAGCCTCACAGGTTTTAATATAATTGACGTAAAGAATTTCATTGTTCACCGGCAGCATACCTGTAATATCGTATTCCGGATTAGTTAATAACTCCATAAGTTTTTTGCGCGTTGATACTACGACTGTTTGCGGCAGATTTTCGCGTTGTCCGAATTTTCCCCAGAACGAATTCAGACATAGTTTGGCGACTGAGCGTAGGCCGGGGTTTTTGGTTATCGACTGACGATTCAAACGAATCCCCGCTGATTGCTCAAAACTAGCGATATAACGCTCCTTGGCGGATTCATCGTCCAAACAGTTCTCAGACCACCCGCTCGCCTCCTGCTTGATCTTCAAAAAGGTGTTAATGTACTCGACGAATAAGCCTCCCGTTTGCGTGTCACGATTGAATTGCGTTACTTCGTATTCCCAGATTTCGACAATGTGGAGTATCGTGTAACCGCATGAGACGGCTTTTCGCAATTCATCGGCAACCCAGGTACCCTCGAACACACGCTCATCCGGGTCGTCATGCATGCACTCTTCCTCATTCATCATCTCACTGCATGTGCGGCACAGAGAGAACAGCAGTCGCTGATGCATACGTACAGGCAAAACAGGATGGTAGAGATCGCGCGGTGGTAGAACGGTACATTTCACAAGGCCTTCGACACGCGCTAAATCGTTAGTGGGTCCTGTCAGCTCTAAGCATTCCCCGCCTATATATACTTTCGGATGTCCGATAGGGTATTTACCAAATTTGCAAATATATGGGTACAGAGAGCAGACGTCTACGTAGCGTATGCGCTCCGTCTCTTTAACATCGTAGAGCGTCACCATATTCTCCGTGCGACCGCCGAAGAAAGCATCACGAGGATTTAAGGGTTCCGCAGTCGTTAGCGGATGATCCCGTATGAGTTCACGAATTTCAGCACTAGTTTCCAAAAGCCTGCCCCACTCACATTCCCAAATTTCCGTTAACTGGTAACCACCCGAGCGAATTCTATTAGCTATAGCAAGAGTTCTTTCTAACCGCTCGTCCATTGATATATCACCGCGTTGTTTACAGTCTCTATTGAGGGAAAAGCATTGAGGACAGCCGTGCCAATAGCAGCCATGGAATTGTAATACGTACGCGGTATCGCCTGCTTCATAATAGCCGTCGACTAGTAAATTTTGAGATAGTCTAAATTCGCGCGAACGACCAGCGTGTATAATACGCTTTCCGAGAGTATGCTCCATCCATACAAGCCATGAAATAGCCTTTTTTGATTGGGTATGCACCCACCTATAGCCACCCAGCGGCATAATGCCGATCGTATTGTCTTTGAGGAAATTTTTCCGAAAGACCCTGAAGCAGGCCGAGGCTATCGTTGTGCTCTCGTCAAACGGACAAACCCGGCCGCTGGCTATAAACATGTCACGAAAAGCCATACACGCGCGTCTCAAGATCGTGACGTCGTCCGTACAGTAGCTTACGAGTTCCTTCGAAAAGTCAAACACATAGTCTTTGTCTTTAGACTCGTGATACCAGGCTAAGAATTTTTCATGCTCTGCGGGGCGCATCGTGTCGGGAGAATAATACTCTACGGCTGGTAGAGGACCCACATAATTTTGATTTTCCGGCCTGTTAAACAGATGAGGGAAAATACCTTTAACGATAGCTCCTGCGAGGCCGAAGGCTTTAGGAAGCGCGCTGAGAGGCATGTGAAAATAGTTTAAACTGTCGAGAAAAAGAAGTTTTTCAACACGCATCGAGATGATTTTCGTACCGTTCATAATTATACTCGGCAGTTGGACCTTTTTTTCTTCGATTAAATAGCGCAAAATGAACTGCGCATCAAAGCCACCGGCATTATGAGCAATACAGATAGTACGCGAAAAATGCTCGACACGTTGCATAGCAAGCTCGACCAATTGACCCACAGGCTGCTGTCGAAATACATATTGTCGAGAGTCGCAATACTCGCATGGCTCGGCCATCGAATCACGAGTGCAACAATACGTGCAAACTCGTTGAACTACGCACAAGTTGGGCTCGCGTAGAAAAGTATTCGCATCGCCTGGTATCTGTGTACATTGCTGAGTCTCAAAATCGTAGAATATAAAAAGTATTTTCCCCGTGCTTTGACCACCGCGAAAAGGCTTCATAAAGCACATGTGATAACTGGGTCGATCCGCTCTGCATACTTTACAAAAGGCCACGCCGCAAACGTGTTTTCGTCTTTTATCGAGAGGCCTGACAATTTTCAGGCATTCGGGGCACCGTTTGAACGAGGCACACACGCTGTTTGATTTGTGTTTTCTGTACTGTTTAACAATCAAATGATTTTCGAAACATTGCACCCCGTAAAACTCGCGCGCGCACGCCTCGCATCGAATAGCTGCATTTGCTTCAGGATCGCACGGTGGTGACGTCATACAGCGCGGACACTTTGTTTTTAAACATCTATGGCCAAATCTACGGTATTGCGAATTACACGAGGAGCAAAAATCGCGGCTTCCCACGGCGCCTCGTAAATTTAATATCGGCTGATAATGATGCGAACGCTCGTAATATAAAATGTGCAGCGTGTGTTCGATTTTGCCAAAAGTATTTGAGACTTGCTGCGAGCCATCGAACAAAGGTGCATTCCCCCTCCCGAGTGTCAAGAATTCATAAACTACTATGGCAATACCGTGCTGCGCGAGATAATTCTGGTAGAGAGCAATCTCACGGACACCGCAGCCGTTTGACGGTACTATAACTCCTGCTGTGTTCGTTAATTCAAGAGCAGCGTTTTTCTGCAATGAACCATTAGTCTGTCTCATACGTTGCCAGTTTGCATGTAAACTACCTGAGCGTATTTCACCCCGTTCGGCATACGCGCGCGCCGCCGCCAGGGACCGTGGTAAACAGAGAGTATCGGTATTGCGTATCGTGAGAATGGATTTTTTTGCTACCCCCTCATGTGTTAAGCATTTTTTGCCAGCGCCCTCAACGCCCCTGACAATACTGGCTTTGATTATGCATGCATCGTCAATATTCAGTGACGCAGCGCTCTGAGCAACGCTCATTATCAACTGTCAAATATCATCGAACGCGCAATCTCTAATGGGTCGAAACGAGAGCCAAACGGGTCCGTGTGGTAAACTGCTCGAGGCAAACGATATACCTATGTAATCGCCAGCCTCGCAAGACGCTGTGATATACGTCAAAAGGTCAAGAAACGCTCCTTCCAGCCATGGTAATAAATGGTCACGAGGTGGGGGTTGACGAATGCGTACGGTGATTTCTCGGCCTCGTAGTTTAAAACGCTTGAAGTACCGACGAGCCTCCTCGATGATCTCAATACGCGCGCCTGGCGGCTGTACATCGTCGAAGGACTCATCGCGCTGTCGTCTACGACCGAAACCTTCTTGTACGCCTGTAAAAATGAGTAGGAATGCTTAAAATTGCTTAACCATGTCAATAAGTAAGCTCAAAATGTACCTGATGTTATTGCTACTTCTAACCATGGACGTCTACAAAGCGTCTTCATCAAACAGCAGAGATATTGATGCATAACCTGCCGTAAAATATAATAACTCACTCTCTATTTTTTGCAAACAAAATCTTTCAAGTTAATATTAGCTTTGCAAAACCGATAATGTATATACCGATGCGAGTAATAAAGAGGGGATCGTTTACCTGCGTCGTCACTCGAGCTCAAAAGACGATTTAGCCAAGCGTCATCAGCACCATCATCAGCATCGTGCGGTAGATCGTTTTCACCTTGCTGCTGTGGTGAGGCACCTCCAAAAGGCCACATCCATAGCTGGTTGTCCCTATGCTCGTATTCCTCATCAGGATGTTGCGCGTCGTTGACTATCTCGCGAGCCCATTGCTCCAGCATGATGTTGCCTCTCTCGCTTACAGACTGATCGGTGTCATCGCCGTCGTCGTCGTCGGGGTTATTCTCGTTAAAACGATGATTCAAATCTGCATGTGTTTTATTGTTAATGTCTGATAAAAACGTATTGTTAATGTATGATAATGGCTTATTATTATTAATACTTACACTCGTTACTGCCGGAAAATATTTCGGACGGGTGCCCCATACTGGATGTAGACGGTCGGACAAGGGTCTCAGCGTCGGAAATATCCACAGATATATCTACTGGACTTAGAACCGGCTGCTGTAGTACCCCTTCTTCTTCAACATCTGTTATTGGGGATAGCTGAAGGTAATCAGGAAGTCTATCAGCAGTCTCCTCATTGCTGCTCGCGGGGCGTAGATCAGGACCCGCAAGCGATTCAGAGTCTGTGCAATTATTGCGCAAACGTCCTTCAGCCGCGGAATCTAGATGATCGTCATGCACGCTTTCATCATCTCGCGCTATTTCTTCCTCCACGGCTTGCGCCCCCTCGACGAGTGCAGCTTCTTCATCGGAGCTCGCATCATAGAGCCGACGATAATCTAGGGTACTTCTGCATTACCACGATATCACACTTAAAAAAAATGCACGCACGCTACGGAACACAACTTACCGTTTATTTCATTGATGAGATTACGTGTGCACGGAATAGTCTCAAGATTTCTGCGTTGTAATTCTTCAAACACACATAGGAGAACCCTGTAGCCTCTAAACAGACCTCTGTTATAGGCCGTCACAAGGGCTCGCAGCGGAGCCCACCATAGCACATATTTCAAGCGCGTTATGAGAGAATTTTCCGGTAAATATCGCAATTCGGTGCACCAGTTATTATTACACTTTCGGCGAAGTTGTGCATTCCGCGTTTTGACCAAGCGAAGAAGATCTAAAATACACGTACGGATATTACGGCTATCCATAGATGCTCCTGAGAAATGTATCGAGCGCTGTCTAGATCACTACTGACAGCTTTTTTCAATTGTTCAAATGCTCGCATTGTCGCGAGCAAATGTGTATGTCTGCGTTTTATCACACATACATGTAGCACATTCGAAGACGATAGCCTTTTTGAAAATCTCGAGATTTATTCCTCTGAGTGTGTAAACTGATATTTCGCGCAGCTGCATTTTTGCTGACTCGCGAGCATTCCTGAAAGTATCTTCATCAACGTCTCCGTCGAGCGTTTATTGCCGGAGAAGTTTCATGTTAAAATCATAGTCGAATTCAAATTCAACGTTCTCTAAGGTCCTGCGCTCTCTATTTAAAAAAGATAGAGCGATTATAAGTATACTATGCTATATACAGGCTATCCCTCAGCTGAGATGTTCTCGAGGATGTAGACTGAAATTCGGAATAGGTTGATATAAGTATGTATGGGTTCGGATCAATCTCTGAATTGTTATTCATTTTTAAAAGGATACGGTGTGAGCGACGCGTTTGCGTGTGTACGGTAGCAAACGGGCCAGTGCCCCGCACACACGTATGTTCGTGCTCGCCTATGTGCGTACTCTATAGCAGGTACGAAAATCCGCACAAAGAGGAGAGGCCGAGAATACAGCTTGTCCCTTGTGGGGAGCACGTATGCTCGTCCCCATCGGTGTGCACTCTGGTACGAATATCCGCACAAAGAGGAGAGGCCGAGAATACAGCTTCTCCCTTGCGGGCTGCTACGAGGGCGCGCTCCGCGCGCGCGCGCGTGTGTGTGTGTGTGTGTGTGCCAGCAAGCGGCTCGGTGACACAGCACACGTATGCTTGTGTCCGTCGGTGGGCACGCTCTATAGCAGATACGAATATCCGCACAAAGAGGAGAGGCCGAGAATACAACTTCTCCCTTGTGGGCTGCTACGAGGGCGCATGTATGTGTGTGTACCAGCAAGCGGCCCGATGTCACGATACACGTATGCTCGTGCCCGCCTGTGTGCGCTCTATAGTAGGTACGAATATTCACACAAAGAGGAGAGGCCGAGAATACGACTTCTCCCTTGTGGTCTGCTACGAGGGCGCGTGTGTGTGTACCAACAAGCGGCCCGATGTCACGACACACGTGTGCTCGTGCCCGCCTGTGTGCGCGCACTATGGTAGGTACAAATATCCGCACAAAGAGGAGAGGCCGAGAATACGGTTTCTCCCATGTGGGGCTGCTGTGCAAAAGATTTTGACAGTTATCAGCATAATTCGCAGACTCCTGCGGTGAGTTCACCGACGGATGAACTCATCGTGGAGCGGAGCTAAACTGCATCGCTTAGCTTGTACACGTGCATCTAAACTCTGTGCTCACCGTCGGATGAGCTCATCGTAGAACGATCGCGCTCACCGTCGGGTGAGCTCATCGTAGAACGATACATCGGCTACCTCGCACACGTGCAATTAGGCTGACCTGTCAAAATCTGCAAATGATGCCCTTCATACGACAGGCAGCTTCAGTTGCTCTTCAGACACCGTCGCGCGCGTTCCACCAGTCCACGAAAAAAATGTATCCCGAGTGCTTCGAGCTCCCTGTGGCTCCATTTGCGTGTCGCGTTTCCCGCGTCGACGGCTTAGCCGTTTATATACGTTCAGTGGCGACGGGCGAAACGCATGAATGGCTGCGTGAAGCCCTATACGCGTTTTACGTCCAGCGTCGGGCGGGAGTACGCCTTCCGTTCGACGATATTGTGCCGGGAGCATCGTGTGTGACAATCCCCGCGGCTGGCTGTGGCATGCTCCGCGGAAATATAGTGTCGCGCGACTCCGAGGGTTATAGCGAGGTTTTTTTTTGTTGACGAGGGATACAGCGGGTACGTAGACGCGGCCTCGCTGTATGCCCCCGCGCCCTTTTGCGCGTTTGTCGCGGGCCTCGCCATCCAGTGCGCGGTTTCGGGGATCGCGCATCTCGAGGCCATCCCCTTCGTCTCGGACCTGCTCGCGGATCTCGTGGAGAACCGCGTCGTCGTGGCTGTGGCCGAAAACGGCACCCCCCTCCCCCGTGTGCGTATGTACAATGGGGTCGACGTCGCGACGGTATTAATCGCGGCGTTGAACGAAGGACCCGAACCCGTCGCTTTTTACGACGCGGGGTGGCCCGATGACGGGTTCGACGACTCGTTCGAGCCGGAGGGGTGGGAGAACGAGCCGTGACACTCGCGCTAGTGTGTGCGCGCGCGCGATTGTGTGTGTGTGTGTGTGTGTGTGTGTGTGTGTGTGTGTGCGCGCGTGTGTGTGCGTGTTAGTGCGTGCGTGCGATTGTGTGTGTGTGTGTGTGTGTGTGTGTATGTGTGTGTGTGTGCACCCTCGGAGTGCACCGTCACCAGGAGCAGCAACGGCCTCGGTGAGTAATATAGAGTTATTTCTAAAAACGATTTTTCATAAAGTTAAAAAAAAAGGGGCCACTATGGCGAACCCTCCACTCCGGCCATCCCCACTCCATCCCCTCCACCTCGGATACCGAGGAGGGGGGAGGGGTGGGGGGATAAGGACGGTCATCCCCACTCCACCCCCCACCACCTCGGCTACCGAGGAGTGGGAGTAGGAGTGGGGATGAGGAGTGGAGGTCGCCATAGTGGCCCCCATACTACTCCCTTTCAATGTGTCCCATGGTTTCATATTCACGTAGGAAATCGGAATATGCGCTTGCCAATTTTGGTTTTTTGCTGTAAACGTCTCTCTTGATGCGTATACCTTGAAAGCGCAATTTCATGCCTGTTGCCAAAAATGGCGGGAGAATCACCGCGAAAGGGTAATCGAACGACGTACTGTCCCGTAGTATCGCGCGAATGCGTTGTCAGGAAATGTTCTTCGCATTTCTCCTCCTCAGGCGTAAAGAGAACTTTCGTTGGCACTTCTTCTATTTCCCAAAAGCGACGGATTATCGCATCAGTGCTAGGCACAACGGCGTAGTGGATGGCCACTATGGCTCGCGCAGCGCAAGATCGATCGGTTGGTCCCGATATTATACAGCCCAACGTCGTGAGTTGGGCCATTGGAGGCTCAAGAGGACCTTGACTAATTGGTCCGACGAACAGGTAACCGTATAGATCGGCTCCGATTAGTGCGGTAATCGGTTCTTTACTTGAAGGAGCGGGATCTGCAAGCGCAAATCCCTTTAGATGCGGCCAAGAGCCAATGTGTCGCGGTTGATTCGCTGCAGATGAAGTTATCTTTGCATAAATATATGCGACCATAGGCAGCCGCGCGCCTTGGCCGGTGCTAGATTCAAGTGTGAGATTCACGTTGAATGTTGCCCTTCCGGAAAATGCATCTCCGAAAGACGTAACATCCAGGTCAGCGCAATGGCATGACGTGCGTAAAAGTTGAGCAAGAGACTCGGAGATAAAACTATGAGTCGAACCTTGATCAATTAAGGCTCGAGCCTCTATAACTCTTCCCTCCGTAGTTCGCAATCGTACACAAGCGGTAGCGAGTAATACGTTAGAAGGGGGATCGTGAGAGGTGCACATTTTCGCTCGTTTCGACAAAATATCCTTAGACGCTGTAGCGGCATTTCGCGATGCCGAGGAGGTCGCTGGTTCCGACGGAAGCGGAACGCAGCTCGTGGTGCTATTCGCTTCGCAAGTGGAAACAGAGTTCGTTTCCTGATTACTTGATAAATTACGATGCAATATCGTATGATGCAGAGTAGGAGGGCTAGAGCGGTTCTGAGGCAGGCATCTCAGGGGGGAGCGGGGCGGGGGGCGGTCCAGCGGGGGGAAGCTAAGTGCGGGGTTACGGCGAAGGGGCGGTGGCAGCACGGGGAAGACAGGTGCGGGGGTACGGCGGAGGGGGGTCGTCGGGCGCGTGTGACGTCACAGAGGGGCCGGCGTCGATGAGTGTTGGGGGGAGGGGGGAGGTAAAGAATGCGCCGAATGGTCAAAATTAAAGGACTATTAAACAATTGTTCATTCACAATAAAATTAAACAATGGATTTACATAGTATGTATTGTATACGAAATCTTTGGTGTGTATTTTCCCCGTGTGTCTGTGTTTGTGTGTGTGTGTTTTAATATAGGCAGCAGAAATGAAGTCATTCTGAAACAAAAAAAAAACACATGTTGTTTTTTCTTATTGATCAATTCAACACAATGATATTTAGAATGATGAATGGAATAATACTTACAATAGGCATGGTATATGTACAAACACGTTGGACACATGTCGGGTGGATATATTTGATGAAGTGGTTCTCGACAACCGTCGCAAAACATTCCCATCATCGCCACGTAAAGTTCACGATAGTGACCACACGTTTTAAATGCTTCTTCAAACATGTCTCGCACATCGAAGTAGCATGAAGCACTATACTTCGTTCGACCATTCGGCGTGAAGTACATATAATTTATACAATATAAGGCCTCCGGATTAAGTCGATTAGATCACTGATTCCCATTCCAATTTCACGCACTTCATGCTGTTGCCCATCAACATCACTTTAGTATGCTGAGTCTACGGATTCATTGTCCAGTTCGTCCAATTCGTCTACATCCATCTGATCGATGTTATCACGGGCGACCACTAACACTGCATCATCATCATCATCGGCGATGTCGATAACTTCCACTTCATCATCGTCACCATTGATGATATCGGCAATCTCAGTTTCACCGTCATCGGCGTTATCGGCAACTTCACCTTCATCATCTGCGATGTCGATAAATTCTACTACATCATCGGCGATATCCACTACTTTCACTTCATGATTATCACCGGATATATTGACTACTTCACGACTTTCGTTGACCATTATTATGCACTCTATGCTGCGACTTTTTTCGTTAGTAGAATGACACCTCGGAGGTTGGAGACGGGAATGATGAAAATCACTGTCCCGATCCTTCTTAAGATTTCGATTTTGGATCCTCATACGGTTGTAGTAGGGTGAGGATAGTCAGTAGCATGTGTGAATGGTTCTCCTTCTCAACATCCTGGTCAGGGATAAACGAAAAGTTTTTTTTCTTAACTATCGCTATGGGGTAGGCATCTGTTGTCCAGAAAAGTGTGCACTCGTGGAGGTGAAAGCTGGCCAGGCTCTCCAAGCATTGACTTTTACGATCTCTACAGAATAGCGTCTAGGTCATGGAGATCGAACTGGCGTATTATAAAGGGCACCGTAGAGTTTCCAGATTATGTCCAGTTGTTTATGCGCTCCGTCACGAATCGCACCGACACTTGAGACATGTCTCAACAAGACCTTAGGGATCTATCGCTAAAAGGCCTTTGGCGCCGATGGACCACTTTGATGTCGTATTAGAAAACTCGGGTGTTTTTCCCGAGATAAAGAGTCGAAAAATATTTTTTTTGTCTCGCCTGACAGGTCTCGACAAGTCAGGATTTCTTGGAAAAATTATAAACCTTAGGGATCTATCGTCAAGGGCCGTTGGCGCCGATGTATCCAAATACCGCATCCGGAAGGATTGAAGTATTCCATGTACAGGCCTTTTGTATGCATGGATGCAGGACACAGCGGTGATGAGTTAATGTGGTGAAAAAACGACTTGAACGTGTGATGGTCCATACTTTAACCCCTGCTCGATGAATTTCGACAACGTGGAAGTGGTTGAGCTTTACGAAAAGTACGTAATCTTACAAAAAATGTAAATAAGTATGAATCAAAATACGTTGAAAATCATTACCACGAGAGATAATGATTATGAGAGCTGCGATTAATGTGCAATCAAGAGATAATACACGTTTTGCATGGGTGACAGCGCAGCTTTATACCTAGCTGAACAATACAGTGACCACGGATCTTCTTACATGCATTATTCAACGGCATTGAATCTATCGAATATTGGATCCCAATGACTATAGGTCAAATTTTAAAAAAATATGCTTCAAAACAATTTATCCAGCAATATGTATACCATCAAAGAAAGACATTGCTCCGATACGCGTGGCTAAATATATAAAGAAGCAAAGCATATCAATTTGCTATATATACAAGATACCGAGAAAAACAATGTATGACATTTCACATAGATCAAGAACCTGTCAAGCCTCGTAAGCGCAGGACTAAACAGAGACAGCCATTAAAAAAATATATATGCCATCGGTGTGTGCAGATAACATAATTACTATATCGTTATATATGCTAGACAAATCAAACAACAATCCATTATTTCGCAGATGTCTGCATTACTTTAGATCAAAGGATAAACTGCAATCACATAAGATCGATTGTGGAGCACTAAAGCACTGCCCCATCCGGCTATGAAATAATACCAATAAGTGGCTCCAAATCATCAACTCCAGTCGAAAAGCACGACATCCATTCATTGAAAATGCCTATTTGGAGTGTTTTGTTTTACTAATGATAGAGACAAGATGAAGTGTGGAAAGACTGATCAGAAGAACGTAGCAGATGATGTGTATCAATATCATGAAGTATTTCGTATTGATTACCACATGTGCTTTTCATATGACGAATCGCTACCATAGTATCAATCACATCACAGCGCTGATTCCTTATCATGGTTTGTGTAAAAACTAGAAAAACTAGTGCTGTGCATAAAATACATTTTCAACGAAAATTAATACTCATCATGAGTTAATTCTAATACTTGAATATGAGTTTTCGCTCTTGGGATCTATACGAATGTCCACCGCTTCAAAGCACAACAACACATTCATGGACCGTAAAAGCTGCCTCCCAACTAGAGAAACCAATATATATAATTGGTGCGGCGCAGACTGGTAGAAAAGGTAATCTATGGCAAAGGATATTATATTATTCACCGACTGCAAACTCCCAAGTGCTAAAGTTTATCTCAATTGAGCTTTCTTTCCTCAAGATGACTCGAATTTGGACTTCAAAAAAGTTTCGGCATTTTATTCAAAGTGTACTGTCAATTTCGTAAATACCATTACGACTGCAATAGTGATCGTTCTTTACTAACCATCGCCGAGTCTTAATGTAACGGCCCTCTTGCGGATAATGATTGATCGCATCAGAACGAGCCTGTGAAAAATGCTGCCGTAGATGTGTGAATAGAGTTCGAATGCAAAGAAGATTCACCACCGAATACGACTGCATATTGTTTTAATCTTACACGATCGCGTTGTTGGATATTGTCCATTGACCGACATTATCCATAAAATTGTATAGATCAGCAAAATTCCGAGTGATACGAAGGATCATGGTTGATTCGCAATCGTCATGGTGTAAAGTGGGCCTATGAAGACGTGCTAGACAGCGTGAATGAAGGTTTAATAACAGCTGCAGTTGAAGGTTCAACGGAAGACGACATGTGTCCAATCGTATATGTTAAGGGTCATGAAAAACGAAAATGGCTAGATGATATACTAAATATGAAAAATTAGCTATTTGTTGAGTCGTTGAATATAGACTTTGACGATATGGATGTCTCAAGTAAATTAGATGGAAGTTCGACTCTACGATGTGAAAAGCATACAAACAATTGTGCCTTACAAAATGTATTTAAAATCTTTAAATGGTGGCTGAATCATAAAGATTCATGCAAATAAAAGAAATGTAACATTTTGTACTTTTTATTCTTTTCACCACGTACTTAGTTATGTCAGCATCATGTGATATCGTATTGTGCAACTGAATATAATATTACTTTCGAATGTGGAACTCAATATTTTTTTGGATGGAATTTAATTGAAAATAAAGTAATATAATCGCTCAATGATGATCGGAGACATTCAGCGATATATGTTTGATAGATGTTCGTGAGCCGTTTGTTGGAAGTTTGCGAGGCATTTGAAACTTTTCGACAGTCGTTCATGAAACGTTCCAGAGACTTCGGAATACATTCATAAGACGTTCGCAGACATTGAAGAGACGTTCGAAAACATTCATAACACGTTGAAGATATGCATGAGGGGTTCAAAGAGTTTCAAGAGACTTTCTACGACGTTCATGAGACGTTTGAAGATGTTCGAGAGACATCCAAGAGACTTTCGAAAACGTTCATAAGACGTTTGAAGACATTCATGAGAGGTGCGAAGACCTTCAGAGACTTTCGAAGACATTCAAGAGATCTTTAATGATATTCATAATACGTTTGAAGACATCGGTGGAGGGTTCGACGACGTTTTAGAGAGATTAAAAGACATTCACGAGGGGTTTAAAGACGTTCAAGCAACTTTCGAATACGTTCAAGAGACTTTCGACAACATTGATAATACGTTTGAATATATTCATCAGGGGTTTGAAGACGCTTGAGAGACTTTCAAAGACATTCACGAGGGGATCGAAGACGTTCAAGAGACTGTCGACGGCATTCATAATACGTTTGAAGACATTCATGGAGGGTTTCCAATGAGACTTTCAAAGACATTCACGATAGGTGCGAAGACGTTCAGAGACGTTCGAAAACATCGACGAGGGGATCGACGACGTTTTAGAGTCATTCAAAGACATTCACGAGGAGTTTGAAGACGGTCAAGAAACTTTCGAATACGTTCAAGAGACTTTCGACGACATTCATAATACGTTTGAATACATTCATGAGGGGTTCGAAGACGCTTGAGAGAGTTTCAACGACATTCAGGAGGGGTTCGAAGACGTGCAAGAGACTTTGGGCGGCATTCATAATACGTTTGAAGACATTCATGAGGGGTTCGAATACGCTTAAGAGACTTTCGAAGACATTCACGAGACGTGCAAAGACGTTCAGAGACTTTCGAAGATATTCAAGAGATTTTTGACAATATTCATAATATGTTCGAAGATATCGATGAGGGGTTCGACGATGTTTTAGAGACTTTCAAAGAAATTCACGAAGGGTTTGAAGACGGTCAAGAAAGTTTCGAATACGTTCTAGAGACTTTCGACGACATTCGTAATACGTTTAAAGACATTCAAGAGGGGTTCGAAGACGCTTGAGAGACTTTCAGAAATTCACGAGGGGTTCGAAGACGTTCAAGAGACTTTCGACGACATTCATAATACGTTTGAAGACATTCATGAGGGGATCGAAGACATTCATAAGGGGTTCGAAGACGCTTAAGAGAATTTAAAAGGCATTCGCGAGAGGCTTAACGACGTTCAAGAGGCTTTCGAAGACGTTCATAGATCTTCGGCGACATCAATAAACCGAAGACTTTCATGACGTTTAAGTTCAAAGATCTCTTGAATGTCTTCGAAACTCTCTTAAGCATCTTCGAACCCCTCACGAAACATCTTCAAGCGTATTATGAATGCCGTCCAAAGTCTTTTGCACGTCTTCGAATCCCTCGTGAATGTCTATGAAAGTCTCTCAAACGTCTTCGAACCCCTCATGAATGTATTCACCCGTATTATGAATGTCGTCGAAAGTCTCTTGAACGTATTCAAAAGTTTCTTGAACGGCTTCAAACCTCTCGTGAATGTCTTTAAAAGTCTCTAAAACGTTGTCGAACCCCTCGTCGATGTCTTCGAAAGTCTCTGAAAGTCTTTGCACCTCTCGTGAATGTCTGAAAGCCTCTTAAGCATCTTCGAACCCTTGATGAATGTCTTCAAACGTGTTATGAATGCCATCGACAGTCTGTTGAACATCTTCGAACCCCTCGTGAATATCTTTGAAAGTCTCTCAAGCGTCTTCGAACCCCTCATGAATGTATTCAAACGTATTATGTATATCGTCGAACGTCTCTTGAATGTCTCCGAAATTCTCTGAAGGTCTTCGCACCTCTCATAAATGTCTTCAAACGTCTTATGAACGTTTTCGAAAGTCTCTTGAATGTCTCACGAACATCTCCGAACGTCTCATGAACGTCGTAGAAAGTCTTTTGAAACTCTTTGAACCCCTCATGCATGTCTTCAACGTGTTATGAATGTTTTTGAACATCTCTTGAATGTCATCGAACGTCTTATGAATGTCTTCCGAAGTCTCTGGAACGTCTCACGAACAACTGTCGAAAAGTTTCAAATGGCTCGCAAACTTCCAACAAACGGCTCACGAACATCTATCAAACGTATATCGATGAATGTCTTCGATCATCATTGAGCGATTATATTACTTTATTTTCAATCAAATTACATACAAAAAAAAATGCGTTCCAGATTCAAAAGTAATATTGTATTCAGTTGCACAATCCGATATCAGATGATGCTGACATAACTAAGTACGGGGTGAAAAGAATACAAAGTACATAATGTTACATTTCTTTTATTTGCATGAATCTTTATGATTCAGCCACCATTTAAAGATTTTAAATACATTTTGTAAGGCACAATTGTTTGTATGCTTTTCACATCGTAGAGTAGAACTTCCATCTAATTTACTTGAGCCATCCATATCGTCAAAATCTATATTCAACGACTCAATAAATAGTTAATTTTTCATATGTAGTATATCAGCTAGCCATTTTCGTTTTTCATGACCCTTAACATATACGATTGGACACATGTCGTCTTCCGTTGAACCTTCAACTGCAGCTGTTATTAAACCTTCAGTCACGCTGTATGGAACGTTTCCATAGGCCCACTTTACACCATGACTATTGCGAATCAACCATGATGCTTCGTATCTCTCGGAATTTTCCTGATCTATACAATTTTACGGATAATGCCGGTCAAAGGATAATATCCAACAACGCGATCGTGTAAGATTAAAACAATATGCAGTTGTATTCGGTGGTGAATCTTCTTTGCATTCGAACTCTATTCACGCATCTACGGCAGCATTTTTCACAGGCTCGTTCTGATGCGATCAATCATTATCCGCGAGAGGGCCGTTACATTAAGACTTGGCGATGGTTAGTAAAGAAAGATCACTATTGCAGTCGTAATGGTATTTACGAAATCGAGAGTCCACATTGAACAAAGAGCCGAAACTTGTCTGAAGTCCAAATTCGAGTCATCTTGAGAAAAGAATGCTCAATTGAGATAAAGTTTAGCACTTGTGAGTTTACAGTCGGTGAATAATATAATGTGCTTCGCCATAGATTATCTTTTTTACCAGTCTGCGCCGCACCAATTACATATTTTGGTTTCTCTAGTTCGGAGGCAGCTTTTACGGTCCATGAATGTTTCGTTGTGCTTTGAAGCGGTGGACATTCGTATAGGTACCAAGAGCGAAAACTCTTATTCAAGTATCACCCACTTCCCAATGTTCGTAGTAATGATAATGTATTGATCTCATCTAATATTATGTGGCACATACGTCATTGTATCTTGAGTAATTCAACGGCTACCTCTATTGGTTGATGATGACAGAATACTCAATTATTGCCATAGGGTGAACGTATTAGAATTAACTCACGATGAACATTAATTTTCGTTGAAAATGTATTTTATGCACAGCACTAGTTTTTCCAGTTCTGACACAAACGATGATAGGGAATCAGCGCTGTGATGTGATTGATACTATGATAGCGATTCGTCACATGAAAAGCACATGTGGTGTGGTAATCAGTACTAAATACTTCATGATATTGATACATATCCTCTGCTACGTTCTTCTCATCAGTCTTTGCAGACTCTAATCTTCTCTCTATCATTAGTAAAAACAAAACACTCCAAATAGGCATTTTCAATGAATGGATGTCGTACTTTTCGCCTGGAGTTGATGATTTGGCGCCACTTATTCGTATTATTTGTTAGCCGGATGGGGCAGTGCTTTAGTGGTCCGCAATCGGTCTCATGTGATTGCAGTTTATCCTTTGATCTAAAGTAATGCAGACAACTGCGAAATAATGGATTATTGTTTGATTCGTCTAGCACATATAACGATATAATAATTATGTTAACTTCAGACACCGATCCCATATATATATTTTTTAATGGCTGTCTCTGTTTAGTCTTGCGCTTACGAGGCTTGACAGGTTCTTGATCTATGTAAAATATCATACATTGATATCCTCGGTATCTTGTATGTATAGGAAATTGATATGCTTTCCTTCTTCATTTGTTGAGCCACGCGTATCGGAGCAATGTCTTCTTTGATGGTATACATATTGATGGATAAATTATATTGAAGCATAATTTTTTTTTAAATTTGACCTACAGTCATTAGGCACCCAATACCCGATAGATTCAATACCGTTGAATAATGCATGTAAGAAGATCCGTGGTCACTGTTTTGTTTTGCTGGGTATAAAGCTGCGACTGTCGCTTATGCGAAACGTGTATTGTCTCTTGATTGCACATTAATCGCAGCCCTCATAATCATTATTTCCCGTAGCAATGATATTCAGCGCGTGTTGATTCATACTTATTTACATTTTTTTGTAAAATTACGTACTTTTCGTAAAGCTCAACCACTTCCACGTTGTCGAAATTCATCAAGCAGGGGTTAAAGTATAGAACATCACGCGTTCAAGTCGATTTCTCGCCACATTAACCCATCACCGCTGTCCTGCACCTATGCATATAAAATGCCTGTACATGGAGTACTTCAATCCTTCCGGATGCGGTATTTGGATCTATCGGCGCCAATGGCCCTTGACGATAGATCCCTAAAGTTTATAGTTTTTCCAAGAAATCCTGACTTGTCGAGACCTGTCTAAATTGTTGAGGAGACAAAAATAATATTTTCCGACTCTATCTCGGTAAAAACACCCGAGTTTTCTAATACGACATCCAAGTGGTCCATCGGCGCCAAATGCCTTTCAGCGATAGATCCCTAAAGTCTTGTTGAGACATGTCTCAAGTCTCGGTGCGATTCGTGACGGAGCGCATTTGAACAACTTGACATTTTTGTGCGGGATTTTATGTTTTCTTGAGTGAAATGCATCACCACCCGATATCTGGACCGAGTATTTATAATGACGCCAAGTTGAGTCCAGATTGTAATCTGGAAACTCTAAGATGCTCTCTATAATACGCCAGTTCAGTCTCCATGACCTAGACGCTGTTCTGTTGAGATAGTAAAAGTCAATGCTTGGAGAGCCTGGCCAGTTTACACCTCCACGAGTGTACACTTTTCTGAACAACAGATGCCTACCCCATAGAGATAGTTAAGAAAAAAACTTTCCGTTTATCCCTGACCAGGATGCAACATCTTGGAAGGTTTAATTTTGTCTATACGCTCCGCCTGATATTGAAAAGGAAAACCATTCACACCTGCTACTGACTATCCCCACCGTACTACAACCCTATTAGGATCCAAAATCGAAATCTTAAGAAGGATCAGGACAGTGATTTTCATCATTCCCGTCTCCAACCTCCGAGGTATTATTCTGCTAACGAAAAGAGTCGCAGCATAGAGTGCATATTAATGGTCAACGAAAGTCGTAAAGTAATCAATATCTCCGTTGATAGTCATGAAGTGGAAGTAGTGGATATGGCTGATGATGATGTAGAATTTATCGACATCGCAGATGATGAAGGTGAAGTTGCCGATAACGCCGATGACGGTGAAGCTGAGATTGCCGATATCATCGATGGTGACGATGATGATGTGGAAGTTATCGACATCGCCGATGATGGTAATGCAGTGTTAGTGGTCGCCCGTGATAACATCGATCAGATGGATGTAGACGAATTGGACGAACTGGATAATGAATTCGTAGACTCAGCATACTAAAGTGATGTTGATGGGCAACAGCATGAAGTGCGTAAAATTGGAATGGGAATGCGCGATCTCAATCGACTCAATCCGAAGGCCTTATATTGTATAAATTATATGTACTACACGTCGAATGGTCGAACGAAGTATTGGGCTCCATGCTACTTCGATGTGCGAGACATGTTTGAATAAGCAATTAAAACGTGTGGTCACTATCGCGAACGTTACGTGGCGATGATTGGAGTGTTCCGCAATGGTTGTCGAGAACCACTTCAGCAAATATATCCACCCGACATGTGTCCAACGTGTTTGAATATATACCATGCCTTTTGTAAGTATTATTCCATTCATCATTCTAAATATCATTGTGTTGAAGTGATTATCAAGAAAAAATACATGTTTGTTTTTTTTTTTTCAGAATGACTGCATTGCTGCTGCCGGTATTAAAACACACACACACACACACACACACACACACGCGCGCGCGCGCGTTCGCACGCACGTGATGTACTACTTAATGCAGGTACAAAGCTCACTTTTGTTAAAGGTGAAGCCTCCTCTATAGTGGACCTCACTTTTGTGAGTAGTAGCCTAGCCAGAGGAAACCAGTGTCACTGGGTAGTCAGTGATATCTACACTCACAGTGATCATCACGCGATTCTCTGGGAGATTCGCGGAGACTTCAGCAGAACAGCGAAGGTACTGAAGACAAACGGGAAGGGCTGGAAAGCGAAAAATTTTTACGCGGACTTGTTTCGTGAAACTTTTGACACCAGCCCCCTCGCAGGAGAAAGTGCAACCGAGAAGGTCGAGGTGGACATGCAGAGGTTTACCGAAGCATGCGATGCCACAATGCCACGGAAACGTGATGTCGACTTCCGACCGGCGGTACACTGGTGGAACGAATAAATTTCCGCCCTCCGAAGGGAGTGTCAACGAACTCGCCGCCCAACGCAACAGTTTCGAGGCAAACGCTCGTTCCCCGATTTGGAAGAACAGCACAGGACGGCGCGCTTGAAGCTTAAAAAGGCTATCAAGCAGAATAAAGTTGAAAGCTAGGGCTAACTGCTCAGCGACGTGGAAGATGCTCCCTGGGGCAGGCCGTACAAAGTAGTAATGACTCGACTGAAAAGCCAGCCAATGCCATCGCCTGTGGACGCAGCCCTGTTGGGAAAGATTGTTACACATCTGTTCCCTGAGCAACCCGAGGAAGTCTACCAGCTCGAGGAGGACGTCGATGAGGACATCCTAGCCATTACTGAAGAAGAGCTTCTTACGACCATTGCCAGGTTGGGCAACAATAGAGCCCCCGGCATGGATGGGATACCCAACATCGCACTCAAGGCAGCGATCAAGTTGGCACCGGCAATATTCCTGAGCATGTAAAATGCGTGTCTCAAGGAAGGAATCTTCCCGGACAAGTGGAAGTGGCAGAAGCTAGTGCTCCTCCTGAAAGGGAAGGAGCCACCGGACGAACCTCCATCCTATCGTCCGCTCTGTATGCTGGATACCGCCGGAAAGATCTTCGAGCGCATCATCCATTACAGGATTGAGAAGGTCGTGGACCCTCTACTCGCGGAGGGCCAGTTTGGCTTCAGAAAGGAGCGCTCTACTCTGGATGCCATTAACACAGTGGTGAAGCAGGCGCAGGGGTCGACTGCGGGGAAACGATGGGCAGGAGGGTCCAAGAAGTACTGCGCAGTTGTCGCTCTCGACAACTGCGACGATCTCTCTCTCGACAACTCGACTCTCGACGATGGACCGAAGACGTATAGGGTGACTGGAGGAGTTTCTCAGGGCACTGTACTTGGACCGCTTCTGTGGATCATCATGTACAATTGTGATTGTCATCGCCAAATTCCTGGAGCAAATGACCGCACTCTTCGGCAATGCTTTCGCCAAGATAAATGAATAGATGTCTTCTGTTGGATTGCAGCTTGCAGCCCACAAAACAGAAGTACTCCTCGTATCCAGCAGGAAGGTGATGGAAACGGTGACGCTCAGGGTTGGAAACGCCGAAATCACATCCCAACCGTTCATTCGGTACCTGGGTGCAATTCTCGACGCGAGGCTGAACTTCAAAGAGCAAACCGAGCATATCAGCAGAAAGGCCGCTAGGGTGGCTACCACACTGGCGCGACTCATGCCTGATCTTAGTGGTCCTAGACAGAAGAGGAGGAAACTGCTGTAATCAGTGACGACCTCAGTGCTCACCTATGGCATACCCATATGGGCTGATGCACTGGAAATCCAGGAGTGCCACAGGAAGGCTGCAGCAACGTATCGCGTCAGCGCCTTGAGGGTAACCTGTGCATTTCGCACTGTCTCCAAGGACGCTATCAACGTTATCGCGGGAATGCTGCCCACTGAGGTGCTCGCCGAGGAGCGTAGATCGATGTACCAGCAGAAGGGAGCTAGAAACCCCAGTTATGCAAGGACAGAAGCCAGAGCAACCAGTTTGAACCAGTGGCAGACGATGTGGGATGCCTCTACCGAGGGAAGGTGGACACATCAACTAATCTCGAAGGTGGAGATATGGGTGAACCGTCAACACGGGGAGCTCAACTATTATCTCACTCAAGTGATCTCAGGACACGGCTGTGTACGGGCTTATCTCTATATGTTTAATTATAAAGATTCCCCGGACTGCTCAGTATGTGTAGCAGTCGAGGAGAACGCTGAACATGCATTGTTCCAATGCCCACGTTTTAGTGCCTGTCGTGCGATAGCCGAGGATCCGCTGGAGACACGCATCACCCCGGACAACCTGGTTGAGTTGATGCTGAAGCCAGCAGACGCATGGTCAGCGGTATCGGCTTATGCTGCCGCAGTAATGAAGGAGTTGCGACGTGAAGAACGCGCGAGGAAGAAGACGACGCCGGAAGACCAGGCAGTATTAGATGAAATCAGCGACACGAACTCCTAAACCACTCATATCATCTCGAGTGGAACGGGGGATGTAAGGTTGTCTGACAACACTGTAGGAAGAGCTACGGCTAAGGCCTCTCCCGCGATGTAATACCTAGCGGTCGTCCCGCGGGAGAATTTGTAAGGCCACAGAGGAACGGGGTCTTTAGTCGGTGCGAGCCCGACACACGGCAATTATTTGCTACGGTGCGGAGGCATTTTTCCGCTGAACCTCTTAAAAACACACACACACAGATACACGCGAAAAAAAACGTACACACCAAAGATTTCGTACACAAAACATACTATGTAAAGGTAGGTCTACCCTACGAGACTTTGGTGTATACACTCAATGTATATATCGAGTGTTTGTGTGTGAACACCACTGTCTGATCTCGCGACATTTATTGCGATATCTCGCAAGGTGTCGCGCCGAGCGCCGTGTGAACAGGTTGTGTCGGAGTGTCTGCCGCAGTGTTCAAGTTTTCGAACCGGCGCGAAATTATCCAAACACTCGCGACCCGCGTTAATTCAAAATGGCCATTACGTGGAGCAAGGAGAGCGTTAAAAATTTGACATTTTTTGTGGAAGGACTGCCTGAACTTTGGCAAATATGTTGTGCTGATTATAAAAATAGAGTAAAAACAGGCAGCACTTCAATGCTTGGCGGAACAGTTTGGCACAATATCGGCTAAAGTCGGCAGAAAAATTCATAATTTAAAAACACAGCTTAAGGGGCTATAGCAGTGTGAACGCTGGAAATTTGGGTGATTTTCAGGATTTTTTTGGACGAAAAGTACTCAATTAAATCTTTTGGAAAATTACAAATATATTTGACCTATACTACATAATTTTTTCATAGAAAAATATTGAGATCCAAGCGACTTATGCGCTGCCTTCGCAAGCGCAAAAAAAAGTTCCTCCACTGCTGACATGATTCCGGCTGATTGAGTAGCTGAAACCGAAAAAGGAAAAAAATGTCGTTAAACTAGAAGGTATTTCCTGTACAATGACGTAGGATTTTTGAAAAATATCATAATCTAACAAAATGGCGTAGTTATGAAAAATATCTCTTTTCTTGCCTATAAAATTTGCGTTTTTTCAATGCTAAATCGTCAATTTTCATCCAATCAAAAATATCCTACGTCAATGTAGAGTAAATATATTCAAGAGTACTCAGTTCAAATTTCAAGTCAATCGGATCTCTTTGAGTTACAATGTCAGCAAATTTGAAAAATCTCATTTCGAGAAAAATGCCTTTAGAGATTCACCTATCGATTTTTGCAAGATAAAATGATATTGACAATTATAATATAAATGATAATGATATTCTTGAAAAAATAAACTGTCGAAAAAGGCAAAATAATCGATCTTTTTAAAGTGTCACACTAGTATAGCCTCTTAATAACAGCGCACAAAATTACGGCTGCCGCCGCATGGCGTTTCTCCATGGCGTCCGAGCGAGTACCGCAGACGTGTCAGTAGTTTTGTGTGTGAACATCTGAGACACGTGTGTAGCGACATCACAGTACAGACACTTTCTGGGACACCGAAACCGTCTTATGTGTGAACAGAACGGACTTTAGTGTCAGACATTTGTGTCGCAATAAGTGTCGTAGTCTATGCAGACCTTAAATCCACCGTTTAATTTTATTTTGAATAAACTATTGTTTAATTGTCCTTTAATATTGATCATTCGGCGCATTCTTCACCTCCCCCCCGAACACTCATCGACGCCGGCTTCCCCGTCCCGCCAGTTGCTCCACGGATCACATGGCCCCCGTCCACATAGACCCCTCTGTGACGTCACACACGATCGGCGACCCCCTCCGCCGTACCCCCGCACTGCCCCCCCCCCCCGAGCCGAAAATATATTTCTATTGGCTTCAAAGTCTGAAAAATTGACGACTAATCATTTCAAGCAATGGTTCCAAGAAGTATATATTTCCAATACGGGTCTAAAATCGGTAATATTTCTCGATTCTTGGAGCGGTCAATGTCTAACTGCATTTAAAGAAATGAATATGCAAGGAAAAGGTATTAAAGTTTTAACCATTCCAGCACGTAAATATATTGCACCAGTTTCATTAGTTCTGTAGACAATAAGTCCATATGATAATTGGTAATTCCTGCAGGTACGACTGAAATGACACAGCCCCTTGACGTTTATGACTTCCGTGTATGGAAATTCTTCGTCAAAGACTTTTATGACGCAGTAATATTATACAATTACGACGTCAATCTGCATTTGAGAGACAATATTGTTAAATTACAATGTCTTACTCACAACCAGTTTTCTTCTCCGCGGTTTACAAATCTTTTCAAATATGCGTGGTACAAAAGCGGGTACGAAGAAGAAAGACCACTAAACTTCGAAAATGCGATATATGCGGCAAAGCAGCTATTATCACTTGTGCGTGGTGTGAGAAATCTATTTGTTTCAAACACTTTTATCATGACTATCATTGTTGTAATAAGTATAATCCATAAAAAAAGATAGAGTTGGAACGTTTCCTGTTATGTCACGATGAACTTGCGATTTGTTGTAATCCACTGGAGTTGTAAATTCCAGTGCGTTTATGATACGACAAATTCAAGTTGACACGTTGACATCAAAATTAATCAATGACAACTGGTTTCGCGTAGATTCATAAGGATCCAAGACTTTAATGGTAAATTTGAAAGTTAATAAATAATACGGTTGTTGGTGTGTACTATGAAAATTGTGAAATGACTTTGCTTTGATGTGTAAATGTAAGATCAGGTTGACTCGGCAACCATTCGTGTTTGTTGAGAGTTATCCGCGTTGAGTTCGAGTGTTGCACTGACTCTTATTTTTCAGTGATGGACAATTCTTGAACTTGCCCCCCTCTTTCCAAAGTTTGAAGGAGACGCCCACCGAAATAAATCGCGCATCCTCATTGGATCTTTAAATTGTTGGAAGAAATCACCTATCGAGTGGTGGTTCATTTAAGGGTTGACACCCTCTACAGGTATTGGCGAGTCGGCCACGATACGTGGGTCCGCATCTGCTAGTGGAAGAACCCTTAGCGAGAAAAAAACCGCAATAAAATGTTGGCGAGAAAACTGACCACTATTAACCCTTCGTTGGCGCGACTGGCAGAGAGACTCGTGGATCCTTTCGGATAATAAACCATCTGGTCGCCAGACAAATCAACGTATTTTCCCGGCTCCAAATGAGTTTTGTAATTCTAAGGATTAGAAAACATACGGGTATACTAGATTGTACGATTCTTTGAGGATACGCGATATTTCAAGTAATACAAAAAATAGCTAGACCTTTATTTTATATAGGTTTGGAAATGTTTGTGTGCCTAAGTGCCTATCGGCTATTGTGTGTGTTTAGTATTTTGTTTCATTAAATGTGCTTCAATCAGGCAGCCTCTCATGCGACGCTTCATTTCCTAAATGAGTAAGCGTTAGATCACTTTTCCGATTGTGTTGTAATCTTCAAAGGCAGTACGTGGGTGGCGGAGAATTTCTTCGTAAATATACAATTGTTATCCAGTTGCTTCCCGAAGCACAAAGTCAGTCCTCCATTGCGATCCTTGCCTCTGCCCATATTAGTGGAAAACTAAAGAGTGATTTTCCACAAGTAATTCACGAATTATTGCAATAAACAACACGCCATTTATTGCTGTACTCATTATTATCATCACAAACGTCTAGTAGTCGGAGAATACAACATTCTTTCCTTTCGAACTTTATTTTTATTTCGGCCTGTTCACGAGCTATAGAAAGAACGCAGTTTTAAAGGGTGCGTTGACCCCTTAAGAGTGTCGTTCCGCTAAAACGAGAAAATGTGTATCGACTATTTTGACTGATTGTACTTTCTTTGTAACCCATTTTTATTTCTACAAATTTTCGTCCATGTCGCACGGTGAGAACTTTGAACGATTGCCTTTCGAGGGGGGGACCGTTGGGGGGGAGGGGCTGGAATGTTACAAATATGGAATTGCGTCATAACACGAACATATATTGATGTGAATTTAGACCGAAATGCCAAAAGGCTAGCTGATTATACGATGCTCTCGGCAAAAAAATCGAGGGGCAGTTTCAATCCTTTAATTGTGAGATATCGAAAAAAGAAAAGCCAGTATCCGCACTTTTCCATTCTTTACATGTATGTAAATTTACATCCCAATCGATTAAAAATTCTCGGAGATACGGTTAAAAAAATTGCATTTTTGCAATAAACAATATGAAATGTGTTGCTATTTGCATCGTTCTCATCTCCAATGTATAGTACACGGAAAAATAAACATTGTTGCGATTTGGAGTTTTTTCATATCGCGTACCGTTAAAACGTTATCGACGAAAAACGAAAAACGAACCAATGTTCGAGGGTGATTTTCAACCCTTAAAAATCGAATTCCGCCGATATAAAAAAATACGTGTCGCCTACTTTTACCCATTCTACAAGCATGCCAAATTTCATGGAAATTGGAGACATCGACCTCGCAACGTTTTCTTGTAAGTGGAATAGCGGAACAGGAAGTGCAGATCAACGAACCCATGAAGAAAATCGTAGACCTATGCGCTCAAGACCTGCCGGCCAACTTGCTCTGTCATATGGCGACAAAAACAACGACTCGCATGGTCGATAAAATTAACAATGAACTATAAGCCGTATACGGCATAACAGGAATTTAAATAAATCGTTATAGACGAGGTTTGATAGACGGATTGGGGGGAATAATGAAAGCAATCACAGGAAATATGAATAGACACGACGCATCCGAAATTAGCAACGAAATTAACGAAATAAATAAAAAGCAAAAAACAGTAGGAGACGCCTTAAAGGGAAATGTACTAATTTTGAACTCAACAATAGGTCTTTTTAATCGATCATCAATCCGTTTTGAAGACAATCAGAAGGTGCTACAAGCTCTCATGCAACAGATCGAACAATGGGTGGTCAACCAGTATAACGACCAAAACATCCGGCAACAATTGGATGAACGAATAGCGGCTGTAAGCTTTATTGTAGAATAATTACTGAGTGAGGTACGACAAATAGTTAATTTATTAATAGGACTCACGAGAGGAATGGTGAGCCCAAGCATACTATCTCCAAGACAATTGACAAACTATTTGACTGACGCTTTACCCAATTTGCCAATAGGGCATACGTTCCCTATCGCAATAAACTATGCGCAAATGCCAAAATTATTGGAGTTGTCAGAAGTAGGCGCGTATAGTACGAAAACGTACATTGTACTTGTAATAAAAATACCATTAATTGGCACTGAGGAATATAAATTCAGCAAAGTCTGACCTCTGCCTGCCAAAATAAAAAAGCATAGTTATCAATTTGTAGAAATAAAAAATGACCTTTTCGCGATCGAAGCCATAAGTGAATCGTGCTTTCACATAACAAAAAATGATTTAGAAAATTGTAAAGCCATAGCGTCACATTATTATTGCCGCCCAAAGCAAGCAGCCCGTCCCGCTCGTACTTGCGCATCGTGCGAGGTGGTATTGTACATTGCACCTAAAGATAAATACGCGAATTGCGACCAAGAGTTGCTCAGATAAATAACACTCTAATTATTGCGTTAGAACGCCATGGTAGGTGGCTATACGTTGCATCGGAGCCCGAAACGCTTCTCATCCATTGCGGAAAACAACCAACCGCGTACGCGACCCTTATGGGTGCAGGAACTCTGGCTTTGGACGGAAAATGTTCCGTCACCGCCCCTAGTTTTAAACTAGAAACCGTCGGCGAAATAAGACAAAACGTATACGCCGATTTTCTACCCCAATATAATTTATCATTCTTGTCTACAGATATGAACATACTCGATCACACATCGACAAAAATTGTATTAAGGTAGTTGGCCCAGTGGCCATCAGCGTTCTAGTGATCGTCATGTTTGCGCATTAAATAAGTATTTTACGATAAAAATCAGTCCTTCATGTAGATCTGTGGTATATTAGCTTCCAGGAGGTATTTACTATGTTGTATTACATACTCACACCCGTAAGTATACGTATAAAAGAATAATCAAATTAAATATATTCCGCTACGACGTCTAGCTGTAATTTCGGCCGAATCCTTCATTAGGAGGTTAACGTGAACCATGTCACATTTCGGGTGATTTGAGAATGCCTGTGGACTTGCGTGAAGTAAGGTTTCCTTCACGTAATTAACAAGGATTTTAGTTTTGCGTTCAGCATAGAAAATTATAGTTTTATGTTAATTTCAACGAATTTTCATATATGACGATTACCGGTTCAGTAACATAAACACTCTGCCGATTAATCACCACGGCTGTCGATAACTGGGACAATGTTAGCAAAAAAAGAGTTTTACGAATTGAATATTAGTTTATCAAAAATCAGAAAAGAAATATTGGGTCCGTTATTAGCATTGTCTGAAGGATCCACGGACCAGTAATCGTCATACACATATTCGCTATAGTATAAAGATATACATATAAACACATGTTGTCGATTACTGGGTCGTGACCATGTCGATAACTGGGTATGTCTAGAACACAGATGAACAGCACTCGATCGAAATAATATTAAAAGTTATTTCATGAAAAAATAGTTGTTTATAATGACGACAAATAAATAAAAATTATAATTCTGACTTAATAGGCAATCATTTGTTTTATTTTTGAAATTAATAAAGTTCCATGGAAGAGAAATTTATGTTTCAAACTCTTTATCAAATGTTTTAATAAAAATCATAAAGTTTGTGACAGAGTGCGTAAAAATTATTCTGCCATTCTATACGCAGACATAATCGAGTCAACATAGTCCTACGAACCTTTACATAATTAGTTAAGGCCTTATATACCTTTGTATGGTCGGAAAACAAAGCTTTTTAGGATTTTTTAAAAATACTTATAAAGCAATCCAAACGAGGTTTAGAGGGTTTGTTTTACATAGGTACCTCCAACGAGCGGACTCGTTACAGTCGCACATGTGCACTCACACGAATTTTCTTTTCGACGTAATCTACATGAGTTTTGCTACCGAAGTACACACGATTATTGTAAAATATTTCTTTTTGTACATCTAGCCCGGTTTTTAAGAAAGTCGCATTTTTGACTGAAACAACGGCCTTTGTTCGTTTCCAAAAATCGCAATTGTTAAACGATAGTAAAAATCGTGTGTACTTCGCTATAAAATGTATCTAAGAAGGTATAGTTGAAATTTCCAGTCAATCAGTCAAAAAATGCAGGAACTACGAGTCCGCCCGATTTTGAAAATATTTCTTCATGAAAAACGCGTTTAAAGTTTTAAAACCATTTTTCTACATGTCTTAAAAAAATGTCCACCTAAAATAACTTTTGCATATTATTTTCGACATATTTATACATAATTGAAATCAATAAAAAAAACATTTTTTGTTTCAAAGGTATCTAAGGCCTCAAAGCAGTTTGAACGCTTGTGACGATTAGTGGGACGTTGCCATGGCGATTACCAGACCAACTGTCATGGTGGCATGACGATGACTCGTACAATAGCATCTTACAACCTTTACGAAATATTTTATCGGAAACTGTACTAGGCATGGGAATTTCACAACGACCTTCTTCTTCGTAATAAAAAACTGATTAAGAACGACTTAAAATAACTTTTGCTCACTTTCCTAGTTGAGCTATATAAATTTGCAAAGTCAAGCGATCTGCTTAAGGTGGCGATTACTGGGCCATTTACCTTACCACACGAAATCATAAACGATTCAAAAGAATTGAACAGGATCAGCGAACGTTTAGAAAACATAAAAATTAAGTTAAATAAAGAGTCAAGCGATTCAATTACATATAGACACATAATAGGTAACTATTCACTAAGTACAATTGCGCCGATAATACTTGGAATGCTGTAATTGCCTGTATATGATAATACTTGGATAATACTTGGAATTGCCTCTATATGCTATTACAGCACAAAGCAGGCAAGGAAGCCTGTCCACGACGAGGACGAAAACAGCGCCGAGCCGGCGCAACCAAGCAAAGCACAGTCAGCAAAAAGGAAGCTGCCCGTGCCCAAATTGAGACTAAAAATCAAGCGAAACACATAAACGACGAGTTCCGTCTAAAATGAACATGCTAAAAATGTATCGAAAAAAAACATTTTGTTATATATATATAGTATATAAGGTCCTATCATAATTCGGTGGACACGTTTATTTTTTCATACTTGCCATCCTGTTTGTGATAAGTTTGAGGTTATGTTACTGTTATGTAGTGTTGACGTTTACATTTCAGAAAACATAGGCAATTTACGTTTATGCGTCGTTTCGACAATGGAAGAATTGAAAAGTCTGTAACTGTGCAAGAACAACGCGCATTTTTGAAAACTTGTGCCCTGCTGAATTATTCAGCTGGAATATCGGGAAATCTTCTGCACAAAGCAGTAGGCAAGAACGCGCTCAAGAAAAGTGCAGTGACGAATTGGATAAAATCGTTCAAGGAGGGAAGGACAAATACTGGAGACGCACCGAAGTCGGGTCGACCAAGATCACCTTGCAGACAAGAAAGGAAAGAACGAATCCAGGACTTGTTGCGATGCTCTAGTAGAGTGAGCATTAATGACATCTCCGCACAACTGAACATACCTTTAGCATCGGTAGAAAGAATATTAAGAGATGATTTATGTCTGGTGTCGAAGCTCGATGAATACGTTCCCCATTCGTTGTCGCCTTCCCAGAAGGAGAAGCGAGTTGACATCGCACGTGCGAACTTGTTGTGGCTTAGTCATCGCAACAATGACCTAAGAAGATTCATTTGCCTGGACGAAAGTTGGGTCGAATATTTCACCCCGCTGCAAAGACATCAAGCGCGCTCCTGGGTCAGACCAGGCACATCAGCCGAGCCCATACTACGCGCAGAATTGCATGAGGGGAAGGTCTTGCTGATAGTAGGCATGGATGTTCACGGCGTGGCGTTTTGGAAGACTTATGAGGAAAATATCACAATGATGGCCGAGCGCCATAAATCATTTTTGGAGGAATATATCCCAAGGTAGGCGGTACATCGCAACACTAGAACACCAGTACTACTCCATGACAAGGCTAGACCCCACAAAGCCTACGCAGTTCAGGAGTTAATCGAAGACATGAGTTGGATTGAGTTGCCTCATCCACCATATTCACGTGATATGAACCCGTGCGATTTCAACTGCTTTGGTCGTTTGAAGCGGCAGTTGTCTGGTCACCGATTTAACAACAAACAAGAATTGGATTCCGCCATTAACACCGCAATTACTAGCCTTAATGAAAATGGAACATTTTCTGGGGTCAATGACCTCCCATTAGTCTGGCAGCATGTCATTGATAGCAAAGGGGATTACTAATTATTACACGAAAATATAAATTATTATTGAATGAAAAGTACACGATTTTTTGAAAAATGAAAGTGTCCACAGAATTATGATAGGACCTAATATATATATATATATATATATATATATATATATATAGTGACGGACGATTATTTTTTCTTACCACGAAATCGAGAACTTAAACACGAGAGCTAAGGTGCGAGAACCCGTCACCTTCGGCCGTCCACCCCGCGCGCGTGCATCCGCAATACCCAGGGCGCCAGAGAATTTTGTGTCGCCGGATTTCTCAACCGGACTAAACTGGGGTCGGGGGGATGCAACCCGACCCACCAAACGGAGCTGGAGAACTCCTTGATTTTTGGTTTCTCCCGGAATCCTAACCGGGTTCGGAGACTGGAGCTCTCCTAGATTTTTGATCGCCAGAATCGTGTAACCGGATTAACTGGATGCACTTGTACGGCGGAGGACGGTTACGGTACTGCACGGCCGCTCAGGCTGTAGGTGGTGGTAGAGGGGTCGGGATTCACTGGGGAGTAGCGTGAACGATCACGGGATCTGTCAATTTCGCGACACCGGAAACGTCACTAATAAAATAAAACAATGGTTTTATTTTATTGTGCGGGAGCCGGTGGCTTAACCACCCGTGATCCTTTTACGGAGACGAAACTTAATCGCGAACACGAAATGCACGCAGAAACGTCACACGACCGAGAACGAGAGAGCACGACGACGTGCCTCTAACGCGAGAACGAGAGCGCGACGTCACGGGCGCGAGAGAGACGCCACACGTCTCTCCATCGCGACGTCTGATCGACAACTCTTTTTCGATATCTCTAAAAATCGGGAGCGATCGCGATCTTGGAGACAACCGTCTCACGCGAAGATTCGGTAGCGACTCTGTTACGATAGTCGGAAAATCGGGAGCGATCGCGATTTTGGAGACAACCGTCTCATGCGAAGATTCGTTAGCAACTCTGTACCTCGCGCGACCAAGGCCGGCGTGCGAGGGATTATGCGAGAGCGAGACAGAGCGCATCAACAGAAAAAAATGTCAACACGCTCGCGGCATCGGACCATGCGAAATCGCCGGTTCAAGCGAGAACTTTATCTCGTATAATATCGAAAGCTGAAATATTATTTCGGGAGCTGGAATATTCTGATAGAATATTCCTTTCGGAATCTATATTTTCTGCCCGAGTTACCCCGAAAACGGAACGGTAACAAATCGGGACCTTTTCTCATCGGTAACATGGAGGCTCTCGGAAATCGCATCCCCGGGTCACCGTGCGAAAGCGGGCAAAGCTTCTGTCCAGAAGCACGGCGCGGAGATCTCCAGCCTCCGCCCGTAACCCAAACGGCCCACTTTCAGCACGATGCACCACTACGGTGGGGCATCGGCGTTTCAGCGGGGCGTGCACCGATTCCCCGAGAGGCCTCACTAGGTGCATCCCTCGGTCGGGATTGCTCAGTACGTCGAGCCACACGCGGCTCGACCGAGTTCCGCACGCCAACCTAACCAAAACGGAAACACAACCCAAAACCTCAAACGTAACAAGACAAACATTCTAGTGAAAATACCTTTAACACTAACGAATGGGTCGCAACCCGGGCATCGAGAGCATATCTTGATCATCGATAGCATTTCTGTGACGTCGCTCAAAAAAATCACGTCACAATACACACATATATTATGACGGGTATCGCGTGTTAACGTAGGCGGAGGGAGGGGGAAAGGAAAATTAATACTGGTTCGACAACTGATAAATCCAAATATAATTTAATTAATACAACTACAGCTAGGCTCGATACAATAAAAAAAAGAAGTTAATTCATTAATTACGAAAAAAATGATAAATGTAGACTTGCTATAATAAAAGAAATTCCGCAATAATGATAATTTACTTTGACTATAATTTGACGGGTTACTGGACATGCGAAGTCCCTACTCAATTTCTCGACCCGTTTCAAATATCTTTGCTTTATTAATTCCGTGAATTTATGTTGGGCGCCAGCCTTTCTCGGGCAACGCGCTTAACGCGTACGCAAAGTATCAACAACAAAAAAAACCAAAACAAACGCTAGCTCGCATGAGACTCGATCTATTAATCGCAAAGGGTATCTGGGGACGGACGGGGTTCTCGAACACGATGGCCACTTACCTTGGACCACGACTATTTTAAATTTAATGTTACAATACTCGAATTAATAATGCGCAAAAAACCACAAATCTCGAAGTACTAATTGCGCGATTTTATCGCGCCGCTATTTATTCTCACGGGGACTGTTACTCGAGTCGGCCGACGGTCGTGCTACACGAGGCGGGAATTTTCACGAGGGACACCGGGGATCCACCACCGCACCTTTTTACAAATCATACTGATCCTTAATTTTTCACGACTGGGACAAATTATTCTAAATTACTCGAATTAACTTTACGGAATTATTACAAAATTACAGGATTTTTCTTTCGGAAATATTACAAAATTTACAATAACTTTTCGCGGCGACGCGCACGGAAGAGGGACGCCGAGTTCGGGATTCACACGGGGAGGGGTGAAAGGGAATGATTCTAAAGTTGCCCGAGCGACACATTTTTTGGACAGACTTAACTAGCTTTTCGCTAGCCGCTCTCGCACAGTAAGAAAAGAGAAAAGGGTGCTGAAGAGTTGATCCTTCGATCAACCCAATGAAAATCCATTCTCTCGGTCCTCCATTACTCTCTCTCTCTCTCTCTCTCTCTCTCTCTCTCTCTCTCTCTCTCTCTCTCGCTCTTTCTCTCTTTCTTACGCTGGGGCTGGCGATCCATCTCGTCCTTCGCTGACCACGCTCGGAGACTTAATGACGGTCCACGCCGGCCGGCTTCCTCCTCTCGCCCAATCCCGTATTAGACGACGGACTTCCTATCGATTTTTCGTCTCGATGCTCGTGGCTCACCCGTTCGGTCGATCTCCTTGATGACTCTTTTCCCTCCCGAGTCGCGGAGCACCCCAGTCGGTACGGTGCTCGCCAGCCATACCGCGCGAGAGCTGCAGGCACTCCTGACGCGCGGTCGGCCGGAGACTCGGGAGATGGCAGCGGGAGGCCCTCGGACGGCCAGTCCAATGTCCGCGTCGTCGGGAAATAGCGTTGCCGGATCTCGGAGTTGGCGGCCGGGCCGACGTGGCACCAGTCGACAGTCCGCGTGGTCGTGTCGCGATCGTGATAAGGGGGTGCGGGAAGGAAGGGGGGGGGGGGATAGTGTCGCGGCTTCTATACAAGAAATCCTTAAAACTACCTTAAAATTAACATTTAAATTTTTCCGGGTAAAGGTGCGTGGCGGAGATTAAGCCCGAGCGTGGCCACGCGGGCTTTTTCTCAAACTTCCTTGTGACGCAACGTTACAATATATATGAGATAATCACACAGAAAAATGGATATAGAGATTTGTAGACCGAAGGACTGACCATTGATGCAAAAACAAATCCCAGGAGGGATTTGATCTTTTAAGGGGGAGGGATGTTGTGTCCGCCAACTTGTGCAATACGAAAGTGTTTGTGCAACAGTGAGAGTTACACTTTGTTGCCCTCCTTGCGAGAGTGATACTTTATTGCCCCGCCGAAATGTAAACGTCAAAAAGACACTTTGCGACACGTCCTGACCAAGCATCTTATGATGCTCGATCTGGGGCAAATTACGACAATCAGAGTCGACAATTAAGAGAAGACACCAGGGAACAGACAGTCCTTGGTTGTCTTTGATTTCATCTCGATCCCGATCGGGGAGAGTGGATCATGTGAGCATAGGTATAAGCTGCGATTACGATAACTCTTTTGCGTACGTGTAAAAGATTCAATCAACGGTTGGATTGGTACATTCCGGTAGTTTTCATCATAACCGCGGCATACTCGTCATAAACTGCATCGATTTCATCCCTGGTTCAGTAAACGATGCTGACGACGTGGATGGTCTATAGCCGAAACGGAGCTCAGACGATTGCCACTCAGTTCCTAGCGAACAGAGGTGAAATCGATTCTCATTCATTTTTCTAGCATCCGTAACACATTCTCGAAACCGTCCCGTGGAGTTTGTCGTTGATTCCATCTCGTTCCCGATCGGGGAGAGTGGATCATGTAACCAGAGTTAGAAGCTGCGTATACGATAGCTCCTTTGCGTAACATGCAAAAGATAAAATCATCGGCTCGATTGGTACATTCGGGTAGTTTTCACCATAACCCCGTCATACTCATCATAAACTGCATCGATTTTATCTCTGGTTCAGTAAATGAAGCTTAAGACGTGGATGGTCTATCGCTGTAACTGGACTCGGACTATTGCCACTAAGTAACATTCTGTTATAAAAGTGCGCAAATTTTGACATTTCAGACTACGTTGGCATTCTAATATTCTTGAGAGAAATCGCAAACAGACTGGCAACGCTTTGGGATTTCTGGAATCAATCCCTATCGGGAGGTGAAAAATATCATCTCAGGCGATACAGAAGATCGTCTCATCTTGTTTCAATCTTCAAAAAACGTCGTATCGATTTTCTTTTGCCGGAACCGACTGATTTCGACTCGCCTAATGAGAAAATGTAAAGCTTCTCCTCATGTTCCGTAACCTAGCTCGAACACACTTTGCATTCCGACTATCATACAAGTCGGAGTGGTCGAATGAGAAATAGAAAGCAAAAAACATCCAATCCCCGAAAATTTAGCGTCAAATTATTAATACTTTGTTAATAAGAATTCGGCTGTCGATTTTTTTCAATACGCAAAAAAATCGTTCGGTATATCGAAATTTGATGATTATTGTCAATTTTCTGGTTTTGTTTATTTATATTTCTTAAGAAAATGAAAAGAACCGGCCCTCTGAATAGATAAGCACGATAAAAATCGTACTAGGTGCCCAACTAAATTTCTGGGTTTTTTAACAAAAAAAAGAAAAAATAGAATATTTCAAGACAAATACAAAAAAATTGTTCATTCGAAGTATTGTCCCTCACTATTTGCACATTTTTGCCATCTCTCTGGCAATACATAAATACCCCGACGATAACAAGACGCGTCTTTAGACTGAAAACATTCGTCCCACCAATTTTGTACTGCATCGTAATTGGCAAAGTGTAGCCTACCCAAGCCATGCGCCATCGACCGGAACAAGTGATAGTCTGAAGGGGCCAGGTCTGGCGAATACGGCGGGTGCGGTAGCAGATCCCATTTCAATGTTTTTATGGTACCCTGGACGATGGAACTGCGATAGCACGGAGCGTTGTCGTGATGCAATATCATACGTTCGTGTCTCGTATCCCATTCTGGCCGTTTTTCGAGCAATGCGTGGTTCAAATTGATTAGTTGTTGTCAGTAGCCATGCCCATTGATAGTTTCGCCCGGTTTCAGCAGCTCATAGTACACGTTGTACGTTGGGCTTCGCCAAGTGAAAGTCACGATTGTCTGCATTTGAGATTCTCGAAATATATTCATTTTCATCGCCAGTAACAATTCGATGCAGGCAACTCTTTCTGTCCTACCGTTACAGCAAAATTTCAGACGTGGCTCTTCGATTTTCCATTTGTCTCTCAGTCAACTCATGCGGCACCCACCTTCCTTCCTTATGATTTTTTCCCATGGCGTGCAAACGTTTCGAAATACATTGCCGAGTCACATTTAATGCCTCGGCAAGTTGATCTTCTGTTTGAGTGTCATCTTCATCCAATAACGCTTGCAGATCGTCGCCCGCAAATGTTTGCGGTATTCTCGTCCGCTCGTTGTCCCCAGTCTCAAATTCGCCACTTCTGAACCGCTTGAACTAATCTTCACACGTTGTTTTTGATGGGATATGTTCGCCGTAGGTCTCCTCAAGTAACCGACGTGCTTTATTCAGCTGCCGTTTTTTTTAGGTTGAATCAGAAAAGGAATGCTTCCTGCAAATGCCGTTTATTTGGCACAAACTTAGACATTTTCGAGGTTAGAAAAAAGGTCGTTGTGTTGCGATATTTGTTTCTATTACGACTGGGTATTCCTAATAGATGTCTAAGCTATAATGGCACCCAATTTCAGATCTGTATGCCGACTACATGTGTCGCTAATGCCATCCATGTGTGAAACCCGGGAATTTAGTGGTGCACCTAGTAAATCTCATGAATTGCGGCGTTCTTCACTCTTTGGCACGCCGACAGATAGCAGACGATAGGTGAAACGTCAAATCGTGCGGCTTGTTACGGTTCTCCAACCGGATAGGTTGACAGCTAACGTAGCGAATGATATGCTAAACGTTAGATCACGCGCGCTGGCGTCTGTCAAGCACTGCGTTTTCGCAGAACCCTCCTGACGTCAGCTGCGTCTAAGTGGCCCTTCGTCTACTCGTCGGCCCTTTTCGATCGTCCATCATGGAGGATTCGAGTGTTCCTTTCGAACATCGAACGCCCATTTTTTAATGCTTCGCAGTTGATGACGCGGTCGAAAAATAATAAACGGCTCAGTAGCAATGTTCGGAGTAACCTACTGAACCCGGGGCTTCCCGCTGATACACCTACTCTGGATCACCCTATATAATAAGCATAGTCCACGTCATTCACGCATGCTGCGTACCGCGTAACTTGGAGAATGAAAATGATTCAGAATTGTTTGAAGACCCAATCGTAGATGATAATCGCGATGATGAAGTAGGAAACATTTGAAAATTGTATTAATGAAATTATGGAAGACCGTCAGCTAGGATGGAATCTGCGCAAATAAATATGCCGTCCGCTTGCAATGCAGTGACGAAGTGCTAAAGGACCAGGTGATGTTTTGCGGTCATTTTACGATAGTAAATATGTGTATACATATAATATACAGGATCAAGCCAGTGTTTCTGAATGAACTAATTTTGTTGACATATTATAGTCAATCAAATTGTATGTTTGTATGTGATGAATATATATTCCGAGTATTTGAAACAGTGTCTCAAAAATGAATGAATGACGTATATTTATACGTCATTATATAAAAATGTGCATTATATTTACATATAACAGATGTAATACTTACATTAAAAAATATACAATGAGCGCAGCTGAAAATGCAGGCGGCAAAACTATGTGACTATGTTAGACTCTTCAAGAAAATGACAATTGAAGAAAGATATACAACAAACAGATGTAAAGTGGCTGGACTTCTGTAAGTAACCTTAAAGGGTATACAAGGAAGTAAATAAACTAACGATGAAATATTCGATGGGATTTTATTTATCACAGGCAAGGAAGGTGAAAACCTTCCTATAAGTATATAAAGTCTTTAGATAAAAAATGACAATTTACGTCTTCAAATAAAATATAATTTGATTCAAAAAACAACATTGTAATGCTATTTAAATGGTACTGAATGAATTAGAAACTCAATTTTGCACAATGGTGCTTCAAACTTTCTGCTTCTCATCTACGTTCTTTTCCTTCAAGTAAAGTTATCACCTCTTCGAGTAATAAGTTACGTACGTGTCGTTCCTCATTCGCAATATCACGTTGCTCTATGGTTTTATTCATACACTAGCTCACCAACTTTGCTGGTAAAGGATTTTTCTTTTCTCTCAAACTCTCTCAAACGATTCTCAAATGATTAACATTAATTAGAATTTAGTTTTAAGGCTTCCACGGCTCTTTATGTAATGGGAAGAGCCTCCCATCGGGAAGCCACATACGGCCTCTATCGGGAAGCCACATACTCTCTTCATTAATTAGAATTATTTATGATCATATAGGGGGGCCACCTTCACTTCCTTACCTCACCTGTTTGATCACATTTTTGTAGGCACTGTTTTCAATTCTCTCCACAAGAGTTCGGACTCCTTCCCCCCTAGCCTCCCTGTCATTTAGGTTCGGTGATGTAGCAGCGACGCACAGGGTGAAACCAGTAATAACTTGGTTTCCGTGGATGCTTTTGGATCATAATCGCCGCAGGCGTTCGTACTCCTTACCTCTAGTCTTCTTGCCAAGGAGACTATAGGAAGGGAGTCTAATCTTCGCATGGTAAGACGGTATAAGAAACGTCCGTAAATTCGTCCTGAAAAAATATAATAATACAGCCAGTGCACAGCGTGAAACTGACTGTTATGGCGGGCAATTGATGACTTTGAAAGAGTATCGGACGAGGGAGTATCGAAAAATTTACTTTTCAATTACAAATCTAAACTGACCTTTATTCCTAGTTTTTTTTGTTTAGGTTCTATATTATACGTAGAACTTATGTTCGAGATGCGCGGGCCTCCCGGTTATTCGAGGTAATATATTGATTTTTTCCCTTCTGCTCGTTATGCACTGACAGAAAACATAGATCTTCGTTTCTGGCACTGATGATCAGTATTTGTACGTTCTGAAGCTTTTCTCGAAATCGAGAATTTCAATGAATTTGAAATACATAACCCCCTCACCCCTTTAATGTAGCAATTTATTTTTAATATTTCAAAATATCTTGAGATGAGTAAATTTAATACGTGTCTATATTTATTTCTGAAAGATGGGGAGGACGTGTGCAGTGCCTGGATGCCACAGTGGCCTTGCCAAAGATAACACACAGCGAAAAAGATTAGGACTGCGCCGCTGTATTCTATTTTTAATTTCGAAGGTAACAGAATTATTTCATGAGCTAATCTACAGGGCGACTTTTATAAGGTGGGCATGGGTTTTTTAAGGGTCTTGCGCGGTGATTTTGCGACCGAAAAAAATATGATTTTCAATGGTTTTTCAAGCTCCCTTTGAAAAAAAATATATCGGATTTTTGTCATGAACAGTATTTGCCAAAGAAAATGGCGTATTCTGGAAAAAAATGAAAATTCCATTTTGCGTACAGGAGAATGAAGTTTACAAAATTCCGAATACGGAACACTCCCGAAAATTTTTATTTGTAACCCCCGTCATGGAGAAAAAAATTATTAAACATACGATTTGAAGGTGATAGACCAGAATTTAATCAGTGGAACAATTGAGGTAAAGCAGGCACGGGCGCGCTATAGGAAGTGCTAGTCTGCTGACGTCACAGCTGCAACTTCCGAGTGTTTGGCTGTCACAGGAAGTTGGTTGAGACTCCCATGACACGCGGTCGAACAGAGGGATCTGAACGTGTCTCTATCCGAGAACTTTATTGAAAAGAATGTCAATTTCGAAAATGGTCAAGGATTCGCTATAACGTTCGAATAAATAATTCTGGCAATACATTTTCAAGTAATTTGGCGTGAAATTATTACTTCTTACCAAATGCTACGAGTATTCTTGTTTTTTAATGTTGCATAAATTATCTGAACATTCTGTGGTTACATAATTTTAAGATAATTTATGAAACAGTAAAAAAACGAAAATACTCGTAGTATTTGGTAAAAAATAATAATTTCACGCCAAATTACTTTAAAATGTATTGTTAGGATTATTTATTTCAAAAGTTGTTAGCAAATCGCATATGATTTAAAATATTATTTGCGGAGCATGAAATCCTCGAATATTTTCGAAATTAACATTATTTTCGGAAAAGTTAACAATCTATCGATTAAGTTCAATCGGTTATCTCAACCCTCAATCCGTGAAGGTATTTAAGGCACCTTAATCCCGTGAACTTGAGTCGTTTACGTTTTTGCACTACCAAACCAACAATTGTTAATAAAAAAACATATGAAAAAATGTATGCGCAATCTTTAGGCCGTACTTCTCAAGGGATAAAAGGGTTTTTTCTTTCGTATGTTTAATATTAAAAAAAAGTATTAAGCAACATGCGAAGAAAATATTCTTGGGCAGGACGAAAATGACCCTGGTTCGTAAAATGCGGGTTGAAATTCTCTACTCAATCGGTCAGATTGGGTTGAAAAGTCTGACGATGCTGCGAAAACGACGGTATGAGCACTATTTATAAAAATAAAATAAAAATCGGTGCTCGGAATGGTTCTTGAGGACTCGATCGGACATTCCCGATAATACTGCCCCGAGTTCGTCCCCGGTTTTATCTTACTTCCGGTCAGATTGGGTAAGGAAGTCTGACGGTGGTTCGAGAACGACGGTAGGAGCATTGTTTATTTAACAAAGATAAAATCGGAACTCGGAATGGTTCCCGGGGCCGCGATCGGATATTCCCGATATTACTGCCCCGAATTCATCTCCGATTTTATCTTAATTCCGGTCAGATTGGGTCGAGAAGTCTGACAATGCTGCGAAAACGACGGTAGGAGAATTGTTTATTTAACAAGAATAAAACGGTTCTCGGAATGGTTCTCGGGGCCTCCATTGGACATTCCCGATATTACTGCCCCGAATTCGTCTCCCATTTTAACTTACTTCCGGTCAGATTGGGAAAGGAAGTCGGACGATGGTGCGAGAACGACGGTAGGAGAATTTTTTATTTAACAAAGATAAAATCGGTGCTCGGAATGGTTCCCCGGGCCAAGACCGGACATTCCTGATATTACTGCCCCGAATTCGCCTCCGATTTTATCTTACTTCCGGTGAGATTGCATAAGGAAGTCTGACAATGCTGTGAGAACGACGGTAGGAGCTTTCTTTATTTAACAAAGATAAAATCGGTCCTCCGAATGGTTTTGGGGGTCTCGATGGGACATTCCCGACATTACTGTCCTGAATTCGTCTCCGATTTTAAATTACTTCCGATCAGATTGGGTCGAGAAGTCTGATAATGCTGCGATAACGACGGTAGGAGCATTGTTTATTTAACAAGAATAAAATCGATGCTCGGAATAGTTCTCGGGGCCTCGATAGGACATTTCCGATATTACTGCCCGGAATTCGTCTCCGATTTTATCTTACTTCCGATCAGATTGGGTCGAAACGTCTGACGATGCCGCGAGAACGACGGTAGGAGCTTTGTTTATTTAACAAAGATAAAATCGGTGCTCGGAATGGTTCTCGGGGCCTCGATCGGACATTCCCGATATTACTGCCCCGAATTCGTCTCCGATTTTATCTTACTTCCGGTTAGATTCGGTCGAGAAATCTGACCATGCTGCGAAAACTACGGTAGGAGCATTGTTTATTCAACAAAGATAAAATCGGTGCTCGCAATGGTTCTTGGGGCATCGATCGGACATGCCCGATATTATTGCCCCTAATTCGTCTCCGATTTGATCTTACTTCCGGTCAGATTGGGTCGAGAAGTCTGACGATGGTGCGAGAACAACGGTAGGAGCATTGTTTATTTCATAAAGATAAAATCTGTGCTCGGAATGGTTCCCGGGGCCTCGATCGGACATTCCCGATATTACTGCCCCGAATTCTTCTCCGATTTTATCTTACTTCTGGTCAGATTGCATAAGGAAGTCTGACAATGCTGCGAGAACGACGGTAGGAGCTTTGTTTATTTAAAAAAGATAAAATCGGTCCTGAAAATGGTTCTCCGGGCCTCGATCGGACATTCCCGATATTACTATCCCGAATTCGTCTCCGATTTTATCTTACTTCCGATCAGATAGGGTCGAGAAGTCTGACAATGCTGCGATAACGACGGTAGGAGCATTGTTTATTTAACAAGAATAAAATCGGTGCTCGGAATGGTTCTCGAGGCCTCGATAGGACATTCTCGATATTACGGCCCGGAATTCGTCTCCGATCTTATCTTATTTCCGATCAGATTGGGTCGAGACGTTTGACGATGCCGCGAGAACGACGGTAGGATTTTTGTTTATTTAACAAAGATAAAATCGGTGCTTGGAATGGTTCTCGGGGCCTCGATCTGACATTCCCGATATTACTGCCCCGAATTCATCCCCGATTTTATCTTACTTCCGGTCAGATTGGGTCGAGAAGTCTGACGATTCTGTGAAAACGGCGGTAGGAGCATTGTTTATTTAACAAGAATAAAATCGGTGCCCGAAATGGTTCTCGGAGCCTCGATAGGACATTCCCGATACTACTGCCCCGAATTCGTTTCCGATTTTATCTCACTTCCGGTAAAATTGGGGGAAGGAATTCTGACGATGGTGCGAGAACGACGGTAGGAGATGCTAGTCTCTTACCGTCGGTTTCACAGCATCGTCAGACTGACTCGACCTAATCTGACCGGAAGTAGGATAAAATCGGAGACGAATTCGGGGCAGTAATATCGGGAATGTCCGATCAAGGCTCCGAGAACCATTCCGAGCACCGATTTTATCTTTGTTAAATAAACAAAGCTCCTACCTTCGTTCTCGCGGCATCGTCAGACTTCTCGACCCAATCTGACCGGAAGTAAGATAAACTCGGAGATGAAATTGGTGTAGTAATATCGGGAATGTCCGAACGAGGCTCCAAGAACCATTCCGAGCACCGATTTTATCTTTGTTAAATAAACAATGCTCCTACCGTCGTTCTCGCACAATCGGCAGACTTCTCGATCCAATCTGACAGATTGTGTAGAGAACTTCAATCCGCATTTTGCGCACCTGGGTCGTTTTCGTCCTGCCCAAGATCATTTCCTTCGCAGGTTACTTAATATTTAATTTAAAAAAATATTAAACATAATAAAGAAAAGAACCCTATTTTTCCTTGAGAAGTACGGCCTAAAGATTGACCATGCATTTTTTCAGATGTTTTTTTATTGACAATTGTTGTTTTGGTAGGGCAAAAACGAAAACGACCCAAGTTCACGGGATTAAGGTGCGTCAAATACCTTCACGGATTGAGGGTTAAGATAACCGATTGAAATTAATCGATCGATTGTGAACTTCATTGAAAATCATGTCCATTTCGAAAATGTTTGAGGATTTCATGCTCCGCAAATAATATTTTAAATCATATGTGATTCGCGAACAACTTTTGGAATAAATAATCCTAACACTACATTTTAACCCATTAACGCCCAAGAATCGCGATTTTTTCCTTCAATTTCAAGCCAGATTTTTATTATATAAAAAAAATCATAAAAAATGAAGAGGTACGTTTCCTAGTATTTTCGGGGGTGCTCTTTCAGAATCTGGGATCAAAATCGGGTTTTGTCCATTAGGAAAAAAAAATATGGCGGCTTTTAAACAAAATAAACAGGAAAAATCGATGACACTTTTTTTTCAAAATTTTTTTTCACCTCGAAGCCGTTGAAAAGTCCGGTTTTTGTTTCAACCGTGGGTGCATAGAATAGTGACGATTGAACAATCAATTTTTTAAATTCGTCGTTGTCATCATTTTCACCCCCAAAATGGCGCTTTTCACCCCCTGAGTGACACGAAAAATTTCACGCTCGGTGTCCCAAATGAAAGTAGTTGGATTTGGACGAAAATTGGTACTCGGAGGTTTTTGAGGTCGCTGATTACGATTCTGTTCTCAAAATTCCGAAATTCAAAATGGCCGATCCAATATGGCGGACACAAATGCAAAAGATCATTTGAATTGGATAAAACGTGGCACTCGGGGGTTTTCGAGGTCGCTGATTATGGTTCTGCTCTCAAAATTCCGAAATTAAAAATGGCGGATCCAATATGGCGGACACAAATGCAAAAGTTCATTTGAATTGGAGAAAACGTGGCGCTCGGGGGTTTTCGAGGTCGCTGATTATGATTATGCTCTCAAAATTCCGAAATTCAAAATGGCGGATCCAATATGGCGGACACAAATGCAAAAGTTCATTTGAATTGGATAAAACGTGTCACTCGGGGGTTTTCGAGGTCGCTGATTATGATTCTGCTCTGAAAATTCCGAAATTCAAAATGGCGGATGCAGTATGACGGACACAAATGCAAAAGTTCATTTGAATTGGATAAAACGTGGCACTCGGGGGTTTTCGAGGTCGCTGATTATGATTCTGCTCTCAAAATTCCGAAATTCAAAATGGCGGATGCAATGTGGCGGATACAAATGCAAAAGTTCATTTGAATTGGATAAAACGTGGCACTCTGGGGTTTTCGAGGTCGCTGATTATGATTCTGCTCCCAAAGTTCCGAAATTAAAAATGGCGGATCCAATATGGGGGACAAAAATGCAAAAGTTCATTTGTATCGGATGGAATGTGGCACTCGGGGATTTGCGAGGTCGCTGATTATGATTCTGCTCTCAAAATTCCGAAATTAAAAATGGCGGATCCAATATGGCGGACACAAATGCAAAAGTTCATTTGAATTGGATAAAACGTGGCACTCGGGGGTTTTCGCGGTCGCTGATTATGATTCTGCTCTCAAAATTGGAAAGCCTTTGGGTTTTCAAATACCTGAAAATACCAGGTATTTAAATACTCAAAGGCTTTCGAATTTTGAGAGCAGAAATATAATAAGTGACCTAGAAAACCATCGAGTGTCACGGTTTATCCAATTCAAATGAACTTTTGCATTTGTGTCCGCCATATTGGATCCGCCATTTTTAATTTCGGAATTTTGAGAGCAGAATCATAATCAGCGACCTCGAAAACCCCCGAGTGTCACGTTTTATCCAATTCAAATAAACTTTTGCATTTGTGTCCGCCATATTGAATCCGCCATTTTGAATTTCGGAATTTTGAGAGCAGAATCATAATCAGCGACCTCGAAAACCCCCGGGTGCCACGTTTTATCCAATTCAAATGAACTTTTGCATTTGTGTCCGCCATATTGGATCCGCCATTTTGAATTTCGGAATTTTGAGAGCAGAATCATAATCAGCGACCTCGAAAACCCCCGAGTGTCACGTTTTATCCAATTCAAATAAACTTTTGCATTTGTGTCCGCCATATTGGATCCGCCATTTTGAATTTCGGAATTTTGAGAGCAGAATCATAATCAGCGACCTCGAAAACCCCCGGGTGCTACGTTTTATCCAATTCAAATGAACTTTTGCATTTGTGTCCGCCATATTGGATCCGCCATTTTGAATTTCGGAATTTTGAGAGCAGAATCATAATCAGCGACCTCGAAAACCCCGAGTGCCACGTTTTGTCCAATTCAAATAAACTTTTGCATTTGTGTCCGCCATATTGGATCCGCCATTTTGAATTTCGGAATTTTGAGAGCAGAATCATAATCAGCGACCTCGAAAATCCCCGAGTGCCAGGTTTTATCCAATTCAAATGAACTTTTGCATTTGTGTCCGCCATATTGGATCGGCCATTTTTAATTTCGGAATTTTGAGAACAGAATCGTAATCAGCGACCTCAAAAACCTCTGAGTACCAATTTTCGTCCAAATCCAACTACTTTTCATTTGGGACACCGAGTGTGAAATTTTTCGTGTCACTCAGGGGGTGAAAAGCGCCATTTTGGGGGTGAAAATGTTGACGACGACGAATTAAAAAAATTGATTTTTCAATCGTCACTATTCTATGCACCCATGGTTGAAAAAAACCGGACTTTCCAACGGCTTCGAAGTGAAAAAAAATTTTGAAAAAAATGTGTCATCGATTTTTGCTGTTTTTTTTTTAAAAGCCGCCATATTTTCTTTCCTAATGGAAAAAACCCGATTTTGACCCCAGATTCTGAAAGAGCACCCTCGAAAATACTAGGGAACGTATCTCTTCATTTTTTATGATTTTTTTTATATAATAAAAATCTGGCTTGAACATGAAGGAAAAAATCGCGTTTCTTGGGCGTTAATGGGTTAAAATAATTTCGCGTGAAATTATTAATTTTTACCAAATCCTACGAGTATTTTTGTTTTTTTACTGTTTCATAAATCACCTTAAAATCCTGTAACTACAGAATTTTACGTTATTTATTTTTATATTTAGAATATACAATTTAAAAATTATGTAACTACAGAATGTTCAGATTATTTATGCAACATTAAAAGACTAAAATGCTCGTAGTATTTGGTAAAAAATAATAATTTCACGCCAAATAACTTAAAAATTTATTGCTAGAATTATTTATTCTCAAAGTTGTTAGCGAATCCTTCAACATTTTCGAAATTTACATTCTTTTCAATAACGTTCTCGGATAGGGACACATTCAGATCCCCCTGTTCGACCGCGTGTCATAGGACCAACTTCCTGTGAAGGGGTTACCCCCACTTGCGATTTTGAAAAAATCGATTTTTTTTATTGTATTTTTTTGAAGTATAAGTATCTGAGAATATGTCCCGAAAATTTCAAGTCGAACAAAATTGACTGAGATATGAGCGTTGAAAGAGAAGAATCCGTTGTGTAAACGACCGGAAATTGAAACTTTAAACGCGTTTTTCGCAAAATGGCATTTCTGAAGTCGGTGACCAAGATTACTCGAACACTAATGAACCGATCTTCTTGAAATTTTGCAGGCTTATTTAATACATAAAAATGTAGGCTTTAATCGTTCGATTTTTTTTTTTTTTTCGAAAAAAATGGCCGTTTTATAGCCAAAAATGGCCGTTTTTTTCGTTAAAATTGAATCATTAACTTTGACTGTCCGCCATTTTGTGAAAAATGAATATTTTTTAAAATCCTTTTATTAAAGACTAGTTTATACTTATATTTGACTAAATCCATCCGCATTTTTTTTTCAGATGATCCACTTCGCCGCAATGTTGGTCACCGCCAACCGTGTATATAAAAACATTATTTCATTGACGGCCATTTGTCACTAAACAATGTAATATTTTTCAATAAAAAAATGACTGAAAGTTCTTCAAGATGTATTCTTTAAGATGGTATATTGATCGATTAAAAAAGATTTGTAGTTTTCTTAAAAAAAATTCATGAAAAAGGCCTTTTTTGCGCTACAAGTGGGGGTAACGCCTGAAAGCCGAACATTCGGAAGTTGCCGCTGTGATGTCAGTAGACTAGCACTTCCTATAGCGCGCCCGTGTCTGATTTAGTTTATTTGTTCCACTGATATAATTCCGATCTATCGACTTTAATTCGTATGTTTGATAATTTTTTCTGCATGACTCGGGGAGCGAATAAAGTTTTTCGGGAATGTTCCGTATTCGGAATTTTCCAGACTTCATTCTCCTGCACGCAGAATGGAATTTTCATTTTTTCCAGAATACGCTATTTTCTCTGGCAAACTCTGTTCATGACAAAAATACGATATATTTTGTTCAAAGGGAGCTTGAAAAACCATATTTTTTCAGTCGCAAAATCACCGCGCAAACCCCGAAAAAACCCATGCCCACCTTATAAAAGTCACCCTGTATCCTCTGCATGTTCTGCTTTCATTTAAAATATTTACACTACAGCACTTTACATACACTTCTAGAATTTTGTAAGCTCGCATGTTTTGTAGCGACGTAAAATCTTTTCCGATGCTCACGCACGACTTGTAAGCCACATTGCCGTTGTTTTTCATCTCTTGTAGCATGCAATGGAATGCTGAGAGAGGGTCAATAATCAAACACTACGTATGACACAGATTACTAAAATGAGATACATACAATTGAATAATAAATAAAATATAACAGATAAATAGATGCAAAACATAATCTAAACATATGCATAAACATATTCTGTTTACTTTCAGCATGCGAGGCGAGCCCTAGACGGGATTATTATATCAATAAGTCTTTCTCAGGGCTCCTCAAATCTTGTAACGTAACACAACCTGTGCTTGGTCAACTCGACCGTGGAAGCCAGAAACTGCATACAACACGAGAAGAAATATGGCCATTCTTTGACTGTTCTTAAAATGTTTTGATTTCATTTTGTCCTGCTGATTTTAAAGTGTTCCGCCATAAATCATTTATTCGCACGATAATTTATTTTTGTTGAAGTATTTTTATTAACAACAAACTAATTAATGATTACATTGAAAACCATATTTTTGCAATTACAAGTGTTGATTGTCGAAATTTTTATTTCAGACGCGCAATATTTCATGTATAATTTCGTATAATTAGTCTGACGTAATAATTGGTGTGACAATTTTTACAGATTTCTTACATTTTTGTTTAATTACGAAAAATGTATTACGACTTTGTAAATAATTTTCATAATCCATGTTTGGATAATAACAAAAAACCATCAACCATCAATAAATACATTAACGTGAATTGCTTTTAGCAATTATTTCTATTTTTAATTGCGTTATTATGATTCTTATAACGAATGTAATCAATAATCAAACTAATTTATTAGTTAGTGCCTAATAGTATTAAGTTATAGTAGTAAGTTCATTAATTAGTGCTATAGTTTTTTGATATTGTATGTAAAATTAAACTTAACAAACAAACGCATCTTAGTAGTATTTAGATTGTAGACTTCGGGCTGTTGTCATGAGCATCTTTGAGTGTTGATATTATTTTAATAAATATTAAATGTAAAATGATGGCTCATGGTAGCGGTGAGTCTTATGATGCTGCGGATGATGATTGCTACTGCGTAGCGAATCTCTGCGCTGCTACTGTCGCCCCGGGTGGTGCCATAACTTATCCATGGAATATTTCCGGTGTGACTTTCGTGTGCATGGCTTCAATTCTTTCGACGAGTTGTCGTTGTCTAATGTCTCTCACTTTATGAGCGTTTGTATAATATATGAACTTGTAGTAGAGGCATCAATTATAGTTGACTGTGTGATATAGGTCATTACAATTTGCGCAGCGGAGGAGCTATTTGTCTAATGCATTATTTAAAGTGCGTTTTCCGGTTTCGTGTGAAGCACTACACTTGACGCAGTGATATGTTGCAATTTACACTTGCATGTCTCATTGTCAGTCGCTGACATTTTCTACATACTTTACACACTGTAATCTCGGCCGCTTAACCACATTCAAATGGAATTTATATTTACGTCGGATATTTTTTCGTAATTAGGTGGTTAATTGCATCACGACTTGAATGTAGAAACATCTTAAGGCACTACAGCTACACGAAATTTATTTATAAAATGCATTACGGTTAAAAAAATGAAAAAGTTCACCTCATGTGACATTTATTTATTTATTATTGTCCGGTTTTTTTGCAGTATACGAGTTTCGACTCATAACTGCTTTAGTTCACTTTTTTATTTTGTTTAAATGTCTCTTGTTCGTTATTTATTAGGCTGTTTAGAGGTCACTTAGTCCGCTGACCGTTTAGGTTCGGGGCTATCGTCCCCGCTACGTGGAGGCGGACCTTCTATTTTCTAGTCGTAGGATTACGTTCGTTAAAATTTTATTGGCAGGCAGCGCCATGCGCACCGTACAACACACAATTAAAATTACGCTTATAGTCAATGTCCCGAGATTGCGTAAAATAAAACACTTCGCAGCGGCAAGCACTTTCAGGCTGCATGTCTGCTCCTGTATAATTTTACTTGCCGGATATATTCCGGGCAAGCCTTACCTCGCTGGTTGTGCGTAACGTCCTTTCTTTTCTGAAGAACGTAGTTGGAGCAATTCGGTGTATCCTTGTGTTCACAGGTCTCTCGCTTGTGCTCCTTCGAGCCGCAATATTTGCAAAGTTGCTCCGGAGCGGCATAGTACTTGGCTATGTGTCAAAAGCCATTGCACTCTAAACACCGAGTTACGTTGATGAACTCAGCCACTTTATGTGTACTCCAGGCCAGGAAAACCCTTCCCAGGCTGAGAGTACTGGCCAACACGCTGGATGCACCTCTAAGATCCAATTTCGCTTTTTGTTCTTCGTCTCGTAGGAGTGCCCTACGTGTACGGACCCCTTGAAGCGAGTCTCGAGCTCTTCAGTTTCAGGGCGCAGGTTTTTCTATATAAAATTGGCCTTCATGTCTTCGCCGCTAAGGGCAGCTTCGACGTCATAGATAACGATGGATGATTTTAACTTGGCCGGGTCAGTGACCGCCAAGTCGACTGTCGAAAGGGCCGCGTTCTTAATCTTGTCGACGTATGCTTAAGACGCGACATTCACCGCCAGACCTTTGGCCCTGGTCTATCTGATGGAGCTGACCTGTAAGCTTTTCATTAGCGCGGCCAGCCCCTTCTGTAGGTCGCTCTTGATCTCGTCATTTCCGCGTGTATCGTCCGCTTTCTAGGACTTCACAATGACCGTTCTGGTCGTGAAACGCCCCATGGTCAATCCTTTCTTTGCAGCGGACGCGTACGTCTGCTCCAAGCTTTCTTGCGCTTGAGCCTGAGACTCAATCGTCTTATTGTTCGCCTCGTTTTGTTGCTTCTGTGCTTCAAGCTTGATCTGGGCGATCTCGCAAGCATGTCTCAACTGTAGGATCTCTATTGCCTAATCCCTGATCCTCATCTCGTAGTTGGCACGCTGTCATTACATACGATGGATTCCTCCCTTCGTTACCTTGTTCGACTCCGTGAAGACGAACTTCTCCATTGACTTTCTTTGGACGTCGAGCCATGCCTCAACGTCGCCGTCGTCCTCAACAGGCGTTGCTGGGGATGCTTGGGTCTCCTTGGGTGGTTCCATTGCTTTGCCGGTTTCCATTTGCTCTGTCGTCTGGTGTCCAGAGGTCGCTGGGGTGAGGAACTCAGATTCCTTCACCCGGCCCTGTGTCTCCTTGGTTTTTGCGCAAACCTTTGGTCTCTTTGCAGTGCTCTTTGGAGATTTACTGCGCCCGGTAGACGCTGAGTCACTGTCAGTGTTTGTCCCTTCTCGTGAACGTTTCACACTTCCTTGGGAGTGTCCTCCGTATCCAGTCTCCGTGTCGCGCCATGTGTTATTGCCGCTTCCTTCTCGGTTTATTTTTGTTTATCTTCCATTCTTGTTCCCACGAGTGTGGTTGGTACTCCATGCCCACCCCGGCCGTCCTCCATATCGGGGTGAGAGGACTTATATACACCGGCGAACCTGCCCCAACGGGACCGGGGAGGCCGTTCGCGGCTACCACCATTTTTTCCATCCAGGTAATCTCGCGTCTGAAGGCACAGGCACTCACACCCTGGAATTAGATGGAGCTCGGCCCCCGAGAGGGAGCTCATGTGACAGGTACTATCAACACATACAGCTGATAACAAGGCATGCGAAAAACATACATGTATATATAGCACATGGTCACTACCCTGGTAAATTTTTTTTCGCATTTCTCATATTTTCTCCGTTTCCCCCAATCCGGAGAAAATCGGGAAAAAATGAAAAATATCATTCTAAAATATACTGATTTTCCCCAATATTCTTCTTTTTTCCGCATTATTTCGATTTTCTCATTTTACTTACGAGAATTTTCCATTATTTCCTAGCCTTCTTAAATGCCTTGGGAGAATTTTGGAGAAGTGATTAAAACTCAGAAAATGAGTTTGTCGGGAAAAATTTTAATTTTTTTCTTATTTTCGATCAAATTGTGAATGACAAACCCTTGATTTTTTAGAAGAGCGGTTACCCAAAAAGTATTTGGAAGTTTAAAGTATAGTAGGAAATTCAAAAAGGCAGAAAATATTATGAAATTCACATAGATTTTACTGAGATTCATGAAAACATTGCCTTTGGAGACTTTCGGAGAAATGGGGAAAATTTAGGATTCGAGTTTTTCGGAAAAATTCTTATTTTTGCTTTCCAATTTTTTCTCCATTTTCTCCCAATTCGGAGAAAATCGAGGGAAAATGAGAAATATTATAATCTTGAAATATGCAGATTTTCCCCAATATTCCTCTTTTTCCGCATTATTCCGATTTTCTCATTTTATTCACAAGAATCTCCCATTATTTCCTAGCCTTTTTAAATGCCTTTGGAGAATTTCCGAGAAGTGATGAAAACTCGAAAAATTAGTTTTACAGTTTCATAAAACGGTCACTTTTCTTTCACATCAAGTATAAAGCACTAAAAACAATCGACACAGATTTAACGACTCTTATCTGAGCCGGGTCTTTAATGCGCATGCGTGTTATTCATGAACCACTCGTGTCTGCAAATATGCGACCTCGACCTGCACGAGTCTTGTCCAGTCTTGCCGGTCTTGGCTTTACACTCTGATCCCAGAGGAAACATTATAAAACAAAAGCCGGTTTTTAAGGGAAAATATGGCTTTCGCATACGTTTTTATATCACAATAAAAAAATACGAGTTCGTCGAAACGGGAAAAATGAAGAATTTCCAAATTGCTAAATATTTAGGCAACGAAAACGAGTTGGAACGATGAAATAAAGTATTTACCATCGACGGCCCTAACAACGAAAAACAGAAATGTCGTGTTGCTTGTTGCAGGTAAGTTTTTTCTATTTTCTCAGTTTTTAAACCTTAATCAAACTTTGTGTTACCGTAATTGTCAAGCTGAACTATACTATAACTACCTTTGTACCTTTTGGACGAATAAAAAATAACCTCAAAATATTCTCGGACAGATAGTGAAGATGAGCTAAAATCTAAAATCAGTACAAGTGGCCGAATAAAAGTTCATAAACTAAATCATTCAGCGACTAATCAAACACTGAGCGACCCAGAGGAAGTTCATGAAGATCCAATACCCCAACAACGAAAGGTAACCTTAAAAGCACTAGATTTTTCCGAGAGATGCCCACATTGACTTTTGGAAATATAATTTGATATAAAAAAAATATATGATATAAATTCTAGATTTACATATAAATAAAAAATCTGTATGATGTCATTTGGAACAATATTCTATACTTTTTAACAATTTTGCCTATAATGATTGATTTAAGGGGAGGTGTCACGTCCTTGCGTAACTGCATCCCCGCGAAATAGTTTGCGACACGTGCCAGAGAAACTCTGCTAAAGATGGAAAGAGACATCTCGATACATATTCCTAAGCCAAACCAGACTGAACCCTCAATATTTCCTCTTACACAAAAATTTATTGAAACAGAGAGTTCAAGATTCCAAGATTCGCCAACACATTGTGACCATGCACGAAGAGTGTATCGCATAACCCAGCCGAAGATCTTGGTCGTAAAAATTTGAAACTACGCGACTTCGCGGCACACATTCTTCCAAAAGAAGGGGCTCTGACTCTTGCAGTAATAAAATTAGATGACATAAGCCACGCGCTTTCCTCGGCTGGCCAACTAGCTCCTTCTCTCTCGCGTGATGCATTTCGTCGCGAACAAGGCCCTATTTGTCTCCTCTCGGTTTCCCCATATACTCGATCAGAAAAGCTGCGCTGTGTATTTGGAAATGCAGTGCTGATCTCGATTATATGCGCCCTTACCCAATAATACACCGACAACTCGTTCTCGCTTCCTTCTTCCGGCCAACTACACGAATCAGGTCATTTTTTATGTCCGGACCACCAATCCAAAAAAAACTACGTAACCTAAGTTTCACTCTCCCAAAGGTTTCTTCTTCCAAAAATGTATCCCACCCTGATTTCTGGTACTCCGAAAGAGTTCTGCTCGCATCAGTCTCCGATTAGAATCCAACGAGCTCAGACCTAGAGTTCTCTTACCGATATCCATCACGTTAAACCTTTGTTCTCTTTTGTAACGCGAACGTTGTCATACGATTCAAGCTTAGAACATCTTGTACTTCGAAGCTTCTGTAACGTTACGCGAAAATCATAAGAACCTTGACGTTGTATTCCGCGCATTACTTTATTGTAAATTCCATTCTCGATCCGTGAAACTCACAAATATTAGAATCTGTCGTCGAACATCTGTATCCGTCTCACTTACACACACCATCTGCGAGGGCTTTTGGCCCTTTGGCGCAGGGCTCTTAGTTTTACGACCGCTACCTGACACCCAAGCGACTGGGTCATCACCGAAGCGCAGCAATGTAAGCGATGATTTTCTTATAATTTGTTTCCGATTTGTATCCTCAAGGAATAATAGAATTAACCCATACACAATCGAACACAAGTGTCACAACCATTATTTCAATAATTGGATCATCCACGGAATCCCTTGAAATTCCCTCTTCCACGAGCACGTCCCCTTTTTAACCCTCATCCCGTACTATTACGCGAGGCGTAGGCAAGATAGAGGGATACCACACATATATATACATATATATATATATGCTCACGTCCCCTCAGGACGTGACAGAGGGTAGGGGGTTCAGCGTGAAAAAAAAACACTTTTTTCATCTATATGGATAGAGTAAATGTATTGAAACCTTTTGTCCGTTGTTGAGTATCACTTCAAGAACATTCCGTGAAATTTGTACGCGAAAATATCCATAAACCAGCCGATGACAAAGCTTTTCCAAGAACGCCTTTGGAAAAACACGATTTACGGTGTTCACTGTATCTCAGCTAGAAATTATCTGAAATCTAGTATCATTAAAATTTAGTCAAAGTATCATCAAATCCTCACCTCAAGGGTCTTTGATAATTTTTTTTTCATTTCTAAATTTCTGGTGGTCATGTAAAGTGAAAAGTGCTATTTTTCACGAAAAATTCCGCCATTCTGGGGGTGGAAAACGCCCTCAATGTTAAAAAAATCTCAAACTAACCGTTGGGGGAGGTATTTTATATGTAGAAAGTGTGTACTGTCACATCTGCTTGCGAACGCAGTACATACCGGGTTGGGCCCGATGATATTGTTTAGTCCCTGTGTAAAAAATTGTACATTAACTCCCCGGGGAATAATTTAGGAAAACTCGAGTGGGCCCGCTCCCTAATGCAAGCGCAAGCGGGGTCCAAGCGCATCGCGGAGCGCTCGAAAACCAAAAATACACAAACGGAAATCTTCGGATTATTAGAACGTCCAACGCATGTGGCGATACTATAACTACGAGTATGCATAACATAGCTTACGATGATAAAATGCTTTAGTTATAAGACGAGACTGCACAGCGACGCGAAGAGAATGGAAAATATGGGCCCTTGATAAACGAAACGTACAAATCTTCTATACACCCCAAAAATATACACTCGCTAGAAGAAAATCCTCTGATCCAGGAAGTTGAACCGAGACGACATGCGCTCTCACACCTGGGTCAACGAAGCCTATCTTAGGGTAAGCGCTACAACGCGGCCAGGGCCCCTTTTTCCTCCAGGTATTTTCCGTGCTCCAGATAAAAGAAACGTTGCTCCAATTCCTGGAAATAGAGCGACGAATATGACTCGCAGACTACTTCCTGCTCCCACTCTCCATTTTCGACCAATCACCCGAAAAGACACATATTTGATGCCCTTTCTACCAATCCCTATAGAAAATGCATCACGAAAATACACTCCTTCGAAAACCTCTCCTATTTTCCACTCGGCAACGAAGTGTTCCATCACCACTCGTTAAAGTCAGTCTCTCAACAGTTTCCATCGCGATCGGACGAGTCTCCAACATCTTCCATCAGATCGAGTTTGAAACGAAAAGCTGTCTTCTGACAGTATCCGACAAGTCCAGACGTTAACTCTAAAAATTAGTATATCTCTAGTACAATTGTTACAAGTTCTGTCTATATTTTGTAAAGCGCGACTTCTAAAACTTCCCATTATTCATTTTGAGCGTCCACACTAACATCGATACATTGAATTGCGTAAATTCCCAATTAATTCAAAAACTCGGCTCGCAATAAATACTCATGCATTAAAAGATTGTGTCTACGTGAAGAACACCAGCTCCGCTAAACCCGTAACCGAGCGTCCACAACTGAGCGGTCCGGTCTACCTGCGAAGGCCCAATTCGACACTCCGTATCTCCAACCATTGTACCCACGGCGCATCAATAAATGTAAGCGAACTACTTCATGTACATTTTTTGTATTATTAATTTAATCGACTTAACCAAATTGTTTAATTCCAATAAACCCCAAGTCGATAGAATTTGAGTGTCCAATTATTCCTCAATCGGATAATCGCATCATCCCATTTTTACCCAAGCACTACCCCTTTTTACCCTCACCCCGAGCTATTGCGCTAGGCGTAGGCTACAAAGAGGGAAACGTAAAAAATATATGCCCACGTCCCCTCAGGACGTGACAGTACCAAGTTGGGAAGAAATCGGTCATGTAGTTTTCAAATGGCAGTGAACACGGACTTCGAAAAAGTGGTTTCGAGAAAAACGCGTTTAACGTTTTAGAAGCTAAGCAGTGATTTTTTTATTCAACTTACACGCAATCATCGATTCCAGCTCCATAGAGTAGATTCCCTGCAGCAGCTTCGGTGTCTTGAGCCTCTTTTTTTTCAAGACTTTGCCTTATCCTGGCTTCCTTGCTCTTCTTCTCAGCTTGTATCTCGGCCCTGTTGATGCGACAGTTATCCTCCAATCTTGCGTATTCGTGAGCGCTCGGCCCAACGCTGATGTTTATATCCGACAGAAAGGCGAGAAAAGCACCAGCACCTTCTTTAAAAGTGCATGCAGTCACGTAGGATGCAAATTCAACGATTTGTTTGATGCCAGGTATTTTTTTCGGTGCAATCCTCTAACTTAGCTGGTTCAGTCTTTCGTTGGAATTTTGGGTAAAACCTCCAAGACACCTTTCAAGAAGCTCATCCGTGCTCAGATCTTCGTAAATCGGTTGGATTGCTTGTAAGACATCTTCTGGAAGTGGAGTGTAATTGTGTGGAAAATTTTCCACTCCTGTTGTGGCCAGAGCTGTTTGATAAGGAAACCACGAGTCCTCGCCGCTCAGGCACTTATCGTGTTGAGGGTTATCGTCTGTCGACTGCTGGTGGTAATACGTTGCCCAGATGGCATTGTACATTTTCACTACCGAATCACAATTATGTCGTATTGCTGCTCCGTAGTATCGACTCAAATTATCGATGACTTTTCCGGTGAGTTTTCCTTTGCCGCCGAGTACTTCACTTCGCCGTTTTTTACCTGATTTTTTTCCTGTTTTCACGACTTTATCTTCAACAGTATTTTTTATTAGATCACGTAGACGTTTTCCCATTCTCTTTTGCACATGACCTACGCATTCTTTTTTATTTATAGTGAAATTTTCTCCTTAAGCTTTCGCTTTTACTAAATTGCCACAACTTTTGCTATCGCCGTTTCCGACATAGTTGCTGATCTTTGCTCCATATTTTTCCCCTAAGCGGCAGAACATCTCGATTACTGCGCCTCCTTCCATGTTAGCTGATGGTCCGGTGTGATTGGCTTGACATTCATTATTATCAACGTGTTCTTCGTGCCACTCTTCAAATTCAGTTGTTTTCAATTTTTTCCCCACAATTTCCAAGACTGACAATATAAACTACTTACGAAAATATCAATAACTTTTCCAGTCCAATAACCAATCAATGAAGTGACGCCAAACAAGGAGCTAAAGCCTTGCTTCTGCCACGTGCCATCGCCAGAAACGGTCAAAGTATCAGACTCCGAGTTTGCCCTTGTTTGCCTCTTTTTCCTCGTCTGCGACGGCAAGGAGAATTTCTTCAGCAGTCATTGCGACGTAGAAGCAAATCGATGTCATAGTATCCAAATAAGACAATGTGGCTAAAAAATCACTTGTCATGTCCATTAGACCGCAAAACTTATTGCAGCCTGCTAAACCCAAACCTAATCTACGCATTACGAAAACAAATCGAGTGTTGATTTCGTAGCGATGACCAGTTTTCTCACTTGACAGTATATAGCGTAGATCACAATTGGCACATTTTACCTGGATTTGAAAGCTAGAGCCTTCTTTTTTATAACTTTTGAACGCGACTGAACCATCACACCGAGCACATTTCACCAAACGTGCAATTGTTGAGAAAACAAGCAAAAAATCGACGATTCTTAAATGATTTTCAACGCCTTCCGGCACGCTCGCACTAGTATTTAACTTTATCTTTTTCGATGATGTACTTGTCGTATTAGCTTCAACCTTTTTTTTACATGGATTAGGCCTTTTTTCGATCTGCACAAATACGTTCTTGTATCTGTTCGGTCACCTCTTGAAACTTTAGAGAATCCCGGAATTTTTAATCAGAAAATTTCTTGACGAAATTATAAAATCACTCAGAACAGGCGCTCGACCGAACGTACAACTAACTGACGCTCGTTTCTCTTTTGAAAATATTATACACCTATAATATATGTATACGGCTTTTGTTACCGTTCTTTACTCAATAAAACCTTTTCGAAACAGAATAATGGGAAGGACGATCGCCAAGTGAATAAGCTACCTACCTGCTCGTCAGCTGCGCGCTGCCTTTCCGACCGCCCGCAGCTGTCGGAGCTACAGGGTTAGAGGAGTGGGACTAAATAGTCAATACCTTCGAGAGTTTTGCTCTGATTGACTCGAAATTTTGGGATTATATTCTGGAAATGTTTAACTACAAGAAAAGAAAAAAATCGATTTTTCAAAAGTGCAAATCCCTACGCTTCCCTTAATAATTGAACAACAAACTTCGCGACGATATCGAACCTTGATAGTTGAAAACATTGGCATTAATTATGCGTATCAATCTTGTCAACGCGTAAAATCAGCCTACGTGTTCAATGAATTTTTCTTAAAAGACAATGTTACATATGAAAAAATATAAATTAAACATTTCTCGAACTTTTAAGTCAATCGTTTTCTAATTTTGCAGTAGATTTGTAAGGAGATTAGCTAATATAATAAAAAATTGGGCGCTTTCTCTGTATTTCTTGAATGCATGCTTTATGAAACATAATTTTTGTCATATTTTCTACTATCTTATATGTTTTACAATAAATGATAAAATTGTTTTCAGAACTTTTGGAACTTTGGAATCACTATCACTAAAATATAATCATTCATCAAAAGCGTCGTCTGATTTCGATACCATTCATTAAAAAACGAAAAAAATGATAATTGCCGTATCACAATTAAGAACGCATCAATTGAAATTAGATGGATTCAGATAATCTTCTGAAACAAGCTGAGGAAAGAGCAACATTTTACGAAAGAGTATATAAAAAATCACTGCTCGATAAAAAAACAAGGTAATGCTAGCTACTTGAAAAAAATATCAGATCGGTAAAACTAAAATGTTTATTTTTATATCATTTTGATATTTTTGTAAGTCAAAAAACCTGGTCCTAGTTCCAATAACCTTCAAAATGCAGATCAAAAATGTTCCAATGGGCACATCAGAAAATGATGTCGATCTAGGCCATGGAGTTTGGTGCACATACATCGCACACAGCGAAGCCCACAAAGTCAAATCGTCCAATTCATTTGTAATGACATTAGCTTATGCCATATGGAGATCGGAAGAATTGGTTAATCGAGTTGTGCCCGAACAGAGAGGCTTGGATCGAAAAAATTGACACCCATCAAACGATTTGCGGTCGCTGAGTGTTTCGCCAAGTGGCTCCCCAAACATGGCTATACTAGGATTGCCGCAGAACGGGAAAATTCTAAACTAAACAGTTACTTCGGAAGAGCAATCGAACGCTCTAGAAGACAAATTTTTGACTTACCGAGTTTAAAGAAATCTACAAAAAGAAAGAAAGAAAAAAAGGACTGAAGAAATGACGATAAAGAGAATACGGACGACACAGAGAATACAGATGACAGAGAGAATTCCAAAGATAAAGAGAATTCAAACAGCGACGGAAAAAGACCAAAGGTCAAATAAAAGAAAAAAGATTGAAGTGCACCCAACGAAAAAGTCAAACAAGAGTTGACTGCGTTCAATCAGCGTTTTTTAAGTTTGATAACAAAGTTTAAGAAAGTTGAAAGTTAATTTCATCCGTATAGTTTTTTTCTGCTTGTTTACATTTTCTACTTTTTTCTTTTCTTCATTTATTTTTTTATTTTTGTTACGCACAATAACAAATCATTACTTTTACTTTGTTTTTTCAAAATGTAAAAAAGTAGAAGAAGAAGAGTAAAGAAAAAACCATTGCAGCTCGGCCAACGAAATACTCAAAAGAGTTGAGTTTGTCTAACAAAAGTTAAAAGTCGTGAGTTTAAATCGGTACATTTTTTTATATTCCTTTTTATCATTCAACCGTGATTTTTACTCTTCTACTTGGTCTTCTTTTAATTTTTAAATTTTATTTGTTATGCACGATAACAGGTAATTATTTTTGTTCTTTTTTTTAATGTAAAAAAGTGGAAAACTAAATATTCAGAAAATATGCAATCATCTTTTCATGTACGGTACGGTAATCCGAAAGATAATACTTGTGCAAAGCAAAGTATATTGTTTGGTTTGCACAAGTATTATTGCACTAATTTCTATTTATGTTGGAAAAATTATGAGGACTAATGGTACAAAAAAGATTTCCAAATTTTCAAAAAAATGTAAGGTATTCGGAAAAAAAGTAAAGTTTAAAAAAATGCGGAGAAATGTGGGAAATTTCGGAGTAATGTGGAAATATTTTTTCCGGATTTCTCCGAAAAGTATCAATTCACTGAAAAATGGGAGAAAATCGGAAAAGTTTCAGGAGAAAATAGGAGTTTTTAAGAAAAATGCGGGAAAATTTAGAGAAATTTGGGAAATTTCGGAGTAATGTGGGCATATTTTTTCTCCGAATTCTCGAGGTCTCTCGGAAATCGAAAGACGCGGCAGCGTCTTGACGCCAAGTAATAAAAAAATTCGACGCCACTGATCTCGACGACGCTGACCGCAGAGATTAGTAGGGATATGCACAACGCTCCGCTTTTCGGCGTGCCTCGTAAATGGCGCTCAATCGCGGCGGCGAGTTCGGGAGTATGATTTCGTGAACGTCGCCTCTGTCGAGGTTGCAGATTCCCTTGTAGCCGCACAAGTACGTGATCATCGCTCAAGTCGGTATCGCAGTCAGCGTGAACACGAATGGGTAGCTCGGTGGGGGAAAAGTCCTCGCTCACTCGACAGGCGAACGGAGCGAGGTTTTCCGTCCGATCGAGCTCGACATATATGTATGGCCGTACTGCGGATTGGAATATGCATTAAATGAATTTCAAAGCGAAAAACATGTATCGAGATCATTGTTTCCTCTCGGTTGCCCGTTTATGCCGAAAATGCGGGTTAAAAAAATTAACCCATTAACGCCCAAGAATCGCGATTTCTTCCTTCATTTTCAAGCCAGACTTTTATTATATAAAAAAAAAATCATACAAAATGAAGAAATACGTTCCCTAGTATTTTCGAGGGTGCTCTTTCAGAATATGGGGTCAAAATCGGGTTTTGTTCATTAGGAAAAAAAAAATATGGCGGCTTTTAAAAAAAAACAGGAAAAATCGATGATACTTTTTTTTCAAATTTTTTTTTCACCTCGAAGCCGTTGTAAAGTCCTGTTTTTTTTTCAACCATGGGTGCATAGAATAGTGACGATTGAACAATCAATTTTTTTAATTCGTCGTTGTCAACATTTTCACCCCCAAAATGGCGCTTTTCACCCCCTGAGTGACACGAAAAATGTCACGCTCGGTGTCCCAAATGAAAAGTAGTTGGATTTTTACGGAAATTGGTACTCGGAGGTTTTTGAGGTCGCTGATTACGATTCCGTTCTCAAAATTCCGAAATTTAAAATGGCGGACACAAATACAAAAGTTCATTTGAATTGGATAAAATGTGGCACTCGGGGGTTTTCGAGGTCGCTAATTATGATTCTGCTCTCAAAATTCGAAAGCCTTTGGGTATTTAAATACCTGAAAATACCAGGTATTTAAATACCCGAAGGCTTTCAAATTTTGAGAGCAGACATATAATAAGCGACGTAGAAACCCCCGAGTGCCATGTTTTATCCAATTCAAATGAACTTTTGCATTTGTGTCTGCCAGTTTTAATTTCGGAATTTTGAGAGCAGAATCATAATCAGCGACCTCGAAAACCCCCGAGTGCTACGTTTTATCCAATTCAAATGAACTTTTGCATTGGTGTCCGCCATTTTGGATCCGCCATTTTGAATTTCGGAATTTTGAGAGTAGAATCATAATCAGCCACCTCGAAAACCCCCGAGTGCCACGTTTTATCCAATTCAAATGAACTTTTGCATTTGTGTCCGCCATATTGGATCCGCCATTTTGAATTTCGGAATTTTGAGAGCAAAGTCATAATCAGCGACCTCGAAAACCCCCGAGTGCCATGTTTTATCCAATTCAAATGAACTTTTGCATTTGTGTCCGCCATATTGGATCCGCCATTTTTAATTTCGGAATTTTGAGAGCAGAATCATAATCAGCGACCTCGAAAACCCCCGAGTGTCACGTTTTATCCAATTCAAATGAACTTTTACATTTGTGTCCGCCATATTGGTTCGGCCATTTTGAATTTCGGAATTTTGAGAACGGAATCGTAATCAGCGACGTCAAAAACCTCCGAGTACCAATTTTCGTCCAAATCCAACTACTTTTCATTTGGGACACCGAGCGTGAAATTTTTCGTGTCACTCAGGGGGTGAAAAGCGCCATTTTGGGGTGAAAATGTTGACAACGACGAATTTAAAAAATTGATTGTTCAATCGTCACTATTCTATGCACCCATGGTTGAAAAAACCGAACTTTTCAACGGCTTCGAGGTGAAAAAAAAATTTGAAAAAAAGTGTCATCCATTTTTCCTTTTTTTTTTCGTTTAAAAGCCGCCATATTTTTTTTCCTAATGGACGAAACCCGATTTTGAGCCCAGATTCTGAAAGAGCACCCTCGAAAATACTAGGGAACGTATCTCTTCATTTTTTATCATTTTTTTATATAATAAAAATCTGGCTTGAAAATGAAGGAAGAAATCGCGATTCTTGGGCCTTAATGGGATAACGACGAACCGCGTTGAAAAATAAAATGCCGATACGACCGTGGAAGGTTTAAGAAGAAATTTTGAGCCTTTGTCGCGATCATTTCGGCATTTTTTTTCAACAGTAAACATTATGGATAAGGGTCTATCATAAATGTGTTTCTATCTGCACTGAGCGTCGTGGGTGAGTTGGCACTGTGACGGTTTATGATGTTTACGGTCCGGCTTCAATCCCCGGTGGACCAACTGTTTTTTTCTACTTCATTTTATACTCAGAAAATTTCGAAGTTAGTCCAGTCGAGATAGGTCTAAAATTCGGTTCACTTGGAATTAATTTGGGGCTTTGATATTCTTTTTTATACTTAGGGGGGGGGGGGGGGGGTAGTTCGTAGTGTAAATCTCGATTTTCGGGAAAATCCTCCCGGTGTGTTTGCCGCTATCTTGATTTAAAGAGGGTTTTTTGTTTTTCGAATAACTCGCTTATTTTCAACCTTAGAGTGAAAATGATAATATCAAAAGTTGTGGGAAATATAATTCCCCACCGATATTTATAGAGTTACACTGCAAATAGGGGTGAAAAACGTTTTTTTGTTAATTATCTCGTTTATTATCAAGTTTATTGTAAAAATGGTAATAAATAATCTCGTAGGCAATTTTATTTCCCACAACTTTGGTTATCAGCATTTTTTACTCTCGGATAAATATTTTCAGACTTATACTTAATTTAGGGGCAAACTTTTTTATGTTTAGTTATTTCGTTTATTATCAAGTTTATCGTTAAATAAGTAATACATAATCGGGTAGGACATTTTATTTTCTTCAACTTTCGTTAGTACCATTGTTACCCCAAAATCAATATTTTAGGAGTTATAATTAAAATAGGCGTGTAATTTTTTTCTTCATTTTTTAATTGAAATTGTTATAAAAATAGTGATGGACAATCGTACGTAATTCAAATTTCTTCGACTTTGGCTGTGTTCTCTCGTCGCAAAGAGCCATTCCAGCAAGCAGAAACCTGTGGATTTTAACACCTGATTAGTTCTTTTAATCGTAGGGTCGTAGGCTAAAAATGGTAATAAACGAAGTTGAAGCAAATAAAATTCCCCTACCTGATTATCCATTAGCATTTTTATCATAAACTCGATAATAAACGAAATGACCGAATATAAATACAAGTTCACCCCTAAGTTAAGTATAAGTCCGAAAATATTGATCCTAGGGTAAAACTAGTAGTGACCAAAGTTGAAGAAAATAAGATTTCCTACCCGATTACTTCTTACCATTTTTACGATAAACTTGATAATAATCGAAATAACTGAACATAAAAAAAGTGTACCCCTAAATTAAGTATAAGTCCGAAAATATGGATCCGAGGGTAAAAATGCTAATAACGAAAGTTGAAGGAAATAAAATGTCCTATGCAATTATTCCTTACCATTTTCACAATAAACTTGATAACAAACGAGATAAGTTAAAAAAAAACGTTTTTTACCACTTTTAGCAGACTAACTCTATAAATATCGGTCCAAGGGTAAAAGTTATAATCACTAAACTTGTGGGGAATTACATTTCCCACAACTTTGAATACAATCATTTTCACTCTAAGGTTGAAAATAAGCGAGTTATTAGAAAAATTAAAAAATCCCTCTTTAAATCAAGATGGCGGCAAACGTACCGGGGGGATTTTCCCGAAAATCGAGATTTACACTACCCCACCCTTCTAAGTATAAAAAGAAAATCGAAGTCCCAAATTAATTCCAGGTAAAATCCTATTTCGACTGGACTAACTCTCGCTTTAGCTATTCTCGCCTGTTCAGGCATTATTTATGATATTTAATTTGTATATGCTTAATAAAAAAAAACAAGACGTGGCTATCGGAGATCGAACCCGCGTCGTCTATACTCAGAGCCCGCACGCTGATATCTCAACCGCAAGGCTCTTGTCACTGCAAACCTGCCTTACGTATACAGTAGAACCTCGATTATCCGAACCAATTGGGACCGAGACTTGTTCGGATAATCAAAAGTTCGGATAATCGAAACGTGGGTTTTTTGGGACGAGATCATCAACAACACCTTTTTACATAAAAACAGTACATAAATATCTATTAAAATTTGACATACACATTAACGTTCAAATATATATATATATATATACAGGGCGATCCAGAATAGGTGTAACAGCGGGAAATGCCGGGTTCGGCAGGTTACGCCGAAGATTTCTACCGAGCCGTTTTCTTTTTTTCGCCTCCGTCATCAAATGGGAAGCATTAGAAAATAGGCGTTCGATCTTCGAAATTAACGCTCGAATCCGCCATGTTGGACGATCGAAAAGGGCAGAAGAGTAGACGAAGGGCCACGAAGTCGTAGCCGACGTCAAGAAGGTTCTGCGAAACAGCAGCATTTGACAAATGCCAGCGCGCATGATGTGACGTTTAGCGAATCATTCGCTCCGTTGCCTGTCAACCTATTCGGCCCGAGAATCGTGACACATGATTTGACGTTGCACCTATTGTCTGCTATCGCTCGGCGTATTGCGTGCCAAAGCGTGAAGCGCGCCGCAATTAATGACCATTACGAATTTTGCCGCGATTATCCATCGATAGCGCCTGTTCTTTTTGCTTCCTTAAGAAATAAAAATTAACAAAACCAAAGAATTGCGAATGATTATCGAATTTCGATATACCGAGCGATTTTTTTGCGTATTGAAAAAAAATCAATACGTAAGTTTTTATTAACAAACTCTCAATAACTTGACGCTACATTTTCGAGAATTGGATGTTTTCGGGATTTCATTTCTCATTCGAACACTCCGTTCAGTATCATAGTCGGATAGATCTCCAAAAATACATTTTTCTGTACGAATATCATCTCAAAGTGTGTTCGAGCTGGGTTAGGAAACACGAGGAGAAGCTTTCCATTTCCTCATTTAGGGGAGGCGAAATCAGTCGGTTCCGGCAGATGAAAATCGATACGACGTTTTTTTAGGATTGAAAACAGATGAGAAGATCTTCTGCACCGCCTGAGATACAATTTTTCACGTACCGATACGGGTTGATTATGGAAATCCCAAAGCATTGCGACTCTGCGGTTTCTCTTAAGGGGTAACACCACTCGAGCGGCAGAAAATTAGGCCTAACTTTGACAATTTATTTTGGCAGTATGAAACAAGGAATAGGATTTCTTATGAGAGTTTATGGAAGTCAAATTAAAGTACGTAAAAATTATTGTAATTTTCATACAAAATAGCGACTACAGAGCACATATTGGAAAAATTGTTTTTCAAACTGGGAGGCCGGAATATGCGAACCCTTACCATGAATCGATTTAAATTTTGATCGCAGCTTCATAATTACATTCTCTAATAGTCTGCGATTTTATCTTACTTCCGGTCAGAATGGGTAGCGCATTCTGACGATGGTGCGAGAACGACGGTAGGAGCATTGTTTATTTAACAAAGATAAAATCGGTGCTCGGAATGGTTCTCGGGGCCTCGAGCGAAAATTCCCGATATTACTGCCCCGAATTCGTCTCCGATTCTATCTTACTTCCGGTCAGAATGGGGCGAGAAGTCTAAAAATGCAGCGAGAACGACGATTGGAGCATTGTTTATTTAACAAAGATAAAATCGGTGCTCGGAATGGTTCTTGGGGGCTCGAGCGAACATTCCCGATATTACTGCCCCGAAATCGTCACCGATTTTATCTTACTTTCGGTCAGAATGGGTCGAGAAGTCTGACGATGCAGCGAGAACGACGGTCGGAGCATTGGTTATTTAACAAAGATAAAATCGGTGCTCGGAATGGTTCTCCGTGCCTCGACCGAACATTCCCGATATTACTGCCCCGAAATCGTCTCCCATTTTATCTTACTTCCGGTCAGAATGGGTCGATAAGTCTGACGATGCTGCGAGAACGACGTTAGGAGAATTGTTTATTTAACAAAGATAAAATCGGTGCTCGGAATGGTTCTCGGGGCCTCGAGCGAACATTCCCGATAATACTGCGCCGAATTCGTCCTCGATTTTATCTTACTTCCGGTCAGAATGGGTCGAAAAATCTGACGATGCTGTGAGAACGACGGTAGAAGAATTGTTTATTTAACAAAGATAAAATCGGTGCTCGGAATGGTTCTCGGTGCCTCGAGCGAACATTCCCGATATTACTGCCCCGAAATCGTCGCCGATTTTATCTTAATTCCGGTCAGAATGGGTCGACAAGTCTGACGATGCTGCGAGAACGACGGTAGGAGGATTGTTTATTTAACAAAGATAAAATCGGTGCTCGGAATGTTTCTCGGGGCCTCGAGCGAACATTCCCGATATTACTGCCCCGAAATTATCTCCGATTTTATTTTACTTCCGGTCAGAATGGGTCGAGAAGTCTGACGATGGTGCGAGAACGACGGGAGGGGCATTGTTTATTTAACAAAGATAAAATCGGTGCTCGGAATGATTCTTGGGGCCTCGATCATTCGTTTCCGATATTACTGCCCCGAATTCGACCCCGATTTTATCTTACTGCCGGTCAGAATGGGTCGATAAGTCTGACGATGCTGCGAGAACGACGGTAGGAGCATTGTTTATTTAACAATGATAAAATCTGTGCTCGCAATGGTTCTCGGGGCCTCGAGCGAACATTCCCGATATTACTGCCCTGAAATCACCACCGATTTTATCTTACTTCCGGTCAGAATGGGGCAAGAAGTCTAAAGATGCAGCGAGAACGAGGATTGGAGCATTGTTTATTTAACAAAGATAAAATCGGTGCTCGGAATAGTTGTCGAGGCCTCGATCGGAAATTCCCGATATTACTGCCCCGAAATAGTCTCCGATTTTATCTTACTTCCGGTCAGAATGGGTCGAGCATTCTGACGATGGTGCGAGAACGACGGTAGGGGCATTGTTTATTTAACAAAGATAAAATCGGTGCTTGGAATGATTCTTGGGGCCTCGATCCATTCGTTCCCGATATTACTGCCCCGAATTCGACCCCGATTTTATCTTACTTCCGGTCAGAATGGGTAGCGCATTCTGACGATGGTGCGAGAACGACGGTAGGAGCATTGTTTATTTAACAAAGATAAAATCGGTGCTCGGAATGGTTCTCGGGGCCTCGAGCGAAAATTCCCGATATTACTGCCCCGAATTCGTCGCCGATTCTATCTTACGTCCGGTCAGAATGGGGCGAGAAGTCTAAAAATGCAGCGAGAACGACGATTGGAGCATTGATTATTTAACAAAGATAAAATCGGTGCTCGGAATGGTTCTCGGGGGCTCGAGCGAACATTCCCGATATTACTGCCCCGAAATCGTCACCGATTTTATCTTACTTCCGGTCAGAATGGGTCGAGAAGTCTGACGATGCAGCGACAACGACGGTCGGAGCATTGGTTATTTAACAAAGATAAAGTCGGTGCTCGGAATGGTTCTCCGTGCCTCGACCGAACATTCCCGATATTACTGCCCCGAAATCGTCTCCGATTTTATCTTACTTCCGGTCAGAATGGGTCGATAAGTCTGACGATGATGCGAGAACGACGTTAGGAGAATTGTTTATTTAACAAAGATAAAATCGGCGCTCGGAATGGTTCTCGGGGCCTCGAGCGAACATTCCCGATAATACTGCGCCGAATTCGTCCTCGATTTTATCTTACTTCCGGTCAGAATGGGTCGAAAAATCTGACGATGCTGTGAGAACGACGGTAGAAGAATTGTTTATTTAACAAAGATAAAATCGGTGCTCGGAATGGTTCTCGGGGCCTCGAGTGAACATTCCCGATAATACTGCCCCGAATTCGTCTCCGATTTTATCTGACTTCAGGTCAGAATGGGGGAAGAAGTCTAAAGATGCAGCGAGACCGACGATTGGAGCATTGTTTATTTAACAAAGATAAAATCTGTGCTCGGAATGGTTCTCGGTGCCTCGAGCGAACATTCCCGATATTACTGCGCCGAATTCGTCTCCGATTTTATCTTACTTCCGGTCAGAATGGGTCGAAAAGTCTCACGATGCTGCGAGAACGACGGTAGAAGAATTGTTTATTTAACAAAGATAAAATCGGTGCTCGGAATTGTTCTCGGGGCCTCGAGCGAACATTCCCGATATTACTGCCCCGAAATCGTCACCGATTTTATCTTACTTCCGGTCAGAATGGGTCGAGAAGTCTGACGATGCAGCGAGAACTACGGTCGGAGCATTGGTTATTTAACAAAGATAAAATCGGTGCTCGGAATGGTTCTCGGTGCCTCGAGCGAACATTCCCGATATTACTGCCCCGAAATCGTCTCCGATTTTATCTTAATTCCGGTCAGAATGGGTCGACAAGTCCGACGATGCTGCGAGAACGACGGTAGGAGTATTGTTTATTTAACAAAGATAAAATCGGTGCTCGGAATGTTTCTCGGGGCCTCGAGCGAACATTCCCGATATTACTGCCCCGAAATCATCTCCGATTTTATTTTACTTCCGGTCAGAATGGGTCGAGAAGTCTGACGATGGTGCGAGAACCACGGGAGGGGCATTGTTTATTTAACATAGATAAAATCGGTGCTTGGAATGATTCTTGGGGCCTCGATCATTCGTTCCCGATATTACTGCCCCGAATTCGACCCCGATTTTATCTTACTTCCGGTCAGAATGGGTCAAAAAGTCTGACGATGCTGCACGAACGACGGTAGGAGCATTGTTTATTTAACAAAGATAAAATCGGTGCTTGGAATGATTCTTGGGGCCTCGATCATTCGTTCCCGATATTACTGCCCCGAATTCGACCCCGATTTTATCTTACTGCCGGTCAGAATGGGTCGATAAGTCTGACGATGCTGCGAGAACGACGGTAGGAGCATTGTTTATTTAACAATGATAAAATCTGTGCTCGCAATGGTTCTCGGGGCCTCGAGCGAACATTACCGGTGTTACTGCCCCGAAGTCGTCTCCGATTTTATCTTACTTCCGGTCAGAATGGGTCGAGAAGTTTGGCGATGGTGCGAGAACGACGGTAGGGGCATTGTTTATTTAACAAAGATAAAATCGGTGCTTGGAATGATTCTTGGGGCCTCGAGCGAAAATTCCCGATATTACTGCCCCGAATTCGTCTCCGATTCTATCTTACGTCCGGTCAGAATGGGGCGAGAAGTCTAAAAATGCAGCGAGAACGACGATTGGAGCATTGATTATTTAACAAAGATAAAATCGGTGCTCGGAATGGTTCTCGGGGGCTCGAGCGAACATTCCCGATATTACTGCCCCGAAACCACCACCGATTTTATCTTACTTCCGGTCAGAATGGGGCAAGAAGTCTAAAGATGCAGCGAGAACGAGGATTGGAGCATTGTTTATTTAACAAAGATAAAATCGGTGCTCGGCATAGTTTTCGAGGCCTCGATCGGAAATTCCCGATATTTCTGCCCCGAAATAGTCTCCGATTTTATCTTACTTCCGGTCAGAATGGGTCGAGCATTCTGACGATGGTGCGAGAACGACGGTAGGGGCATTGTTTATTTAACAAAGATAAAATCGGTGCTTGGAATGATTCTTGGGGCCTCGATCCATTCGTTCCCGATATTGCTGCCCCGAATTCGACCCCGATTTTATCTTACTTCCGGTCAGAATGGGTCAAAAAGTCTGACGATGCTGCGAGAACGACGGTAGGAGCATTGTTTATTTAACAAAGATAAAATCGGTGCTCGGAATGGTTCTCGGGGCCTCGAGCGAACATTACCGGTGTTACTGCCCCAAAGTCGTCTCCGATTTTATCTTACTTCCGGTCAGAATGGGTCGAGAAGTTTGGCGATGGTGCGAGAACGACGGTAGGAGCATTGCTTATTCAACAAAGATAAAATCGTAGCTCGGAATGGTTCTCGGCGCCTCAATCGTACGTTCCCGATATTACTGCCCCGAATTCGTCTCCGATTTTATCTTACTTCCGCTCTGAATGGGTCGAAAAGTCTGACGATGCTGCGAGAACGACGGTAGGAGTATTGTTTATTTAACAAAGATAAAATCGGTGCTTGGAATGATTCTTGGGGCCCCGATCCATTCGTTCCCGATATTACTGCCCCGAATTCGACCCCGATTTTATCTTACTTCCGGTCAGAATGGGTAGCGCATTCTGACGATGGTGCGAGAACGACGGTAGGAGCATTGATTATTTAACAAAGATAAAATCGGTGCTCGGAATGGTTCTCGGGGGCTCGAGCGAACATTCCCGATATTACTGCCCCGAAATCACCACCGATTTTATCTTACTTCCGGTCAGAATGGGGCAAGAAGTCTAAAGATGCAGCGAGAACGAGGATTGGAGCATTGTTTATTTAACAAAGATAAAATCGGTGCTCGGAATGGTTCTCGGGGCCTCGAGCGAATATTCCCGATAATACTGCCCCGAATTCGTCTCCGATTTTATCTTACTTCCGGTCAGAATGGGGCGAGAAGTCTAAAGATGCAGCGAGAACGACGATTGGAGCATTGTTTATTTACCAAAGATAAAATCGGTGCTCGGAATAGGTTTCGGGGCCTCGATCGGAAATTCCCGATATTACTGCCCCAAAATCGTCTCCAATTTTATCTTACTTCCGGTCAGAATGGGTCGAGCATTCTGACGATGGTGCGAAAACGACGGTAGGGGCATTTTTTATTGAACAACGATAAAATCGTAGATCGGAATGGTTCTCGGGGCCTCGGTCGTACGTTCCCGATATTACTGCCCCGAAATCATCTCCGACTTTACCTTACTTCCGGTCAGATTGGGTCGAGAAGTCTGACGATGCTGCGAGCACGACGGTAGGAGAATTGTTTATTTAACAAAGATAAAATCGGTTCTCGGGATGGTTCTCGGGGCCTCGAGCGATCTTTCCCTACATTACTGGCCCGAATCCGTCTCCGATCTTATCTTACTTCCGGTCCGAATGGGTCAAGAAGTCTAAAGATGCAGCGAGAACCATTCCGAGCACCGATTTTATCTTTGTTAAATAAACAATGCTCCAATCGTCGTTCTCGCTGCATCTTTAGACTTCTCGCCCCAATCTGACCGGAAGTAAGATAAAATCGGAGACGAATTCGGGGCAGTAATATCAGGAAAGTTCGCTCGAGGCCCCGAGAACCATCCCGAGCACCGATTTTATCTTTGTTAATTAAACAATTCTCCAATCGTCGTTCTCGCTGCATCTTTAGAGTTTTCGCCCCATTCTGACCGGAAGTAAGATAAAATCGGAGACGAATTCGGGGCAGTATTATCGGGAATGTTCGCTCGAGGCCCCGAGAACCATTCCGAGCACCGATTTTATCTTTGTTAAATAAACAATTCTTTTACCGTCGTTCTCACAGCATCGTCAGACTTGTCGACCCATTCTGACCGGAAGTAAGATAAAATCGGAGACGATTTTGGGACAGTAATATCGGGAATGTTCGCTCGAGGCCCCGAGAACCATTCCGAGCACCGATTTTATCTTTGTTAAATAAACAATGCTGCAATCGTCGTTCTCGCTGCATCTTTAGACTTCTTGCCCCATTCTGACCGGAAGTAAGATAAAATCGGTGGTGATTTCGGGGCAGTAATATCGGGAATGGTCGCTCGAGGCCCCGAGAATCATTCCGAGCACTGATTTTATCTTTGTTAAATAAACAATGCTCCTACCGTCGTTCTCGCAGCATCGTCAGACTTCTCGACCCATTCTGACCGGAAGTAAGATAAAATCGGAGACGATTTCGGGGCAGTAATATCAGGAATGTTCGCTCGAGGCCCCGAGAACAATTCCGAGCACCGATTTTATCTTTGTTAAATAAACAATGCTCCTACCATCGTTTTTGCAGCATCGTCAGACTTCTCGACCGATTCTAACCGGAAGTAAGATAAAATCGGAGACGAATTCGGGCCAGTAATATCGGGAAAGTTCGCTCGAGGCCCCGAGAACCATCCCGAGCACCGATTTTATCTTTGTTAAATAAACAATTCTCCTAGCGTCGTGCTCGCAGCATCGTCAGACTTCTCGATCCATTCTGACCGGAAGTAAGATAAAATCGGGGACGATTTTGGGGCAGTAATATCGGGAATGTTCGCTCGAGGCCCCGAGAACCATTCCGAGCACCGATTTTATCTTTGTTAAATAAACAATTCTCCTACCGTCGTTCTCGAAGCATCGTCAGACTGGTCGACCCATTCTGACCGGAAATAAGATAAAATCGGAGACGAATTCGGGCCAGTATTATCGGGAATGTTCGCTCGAGGCCCCGAAAACCATTCCGAGCACGGATTTTATCTTTGTTAAATAAACAATGCTCCAATCGTCGTTCTCGCTGCATCTTTAGCCTTCTTCCCCCATTCTGACCGGAAGTAAGATAAAATCGGAGACGAATTCGGGGCAGTATTATCGGGAATGTTCGCTCGAGGCCCCGAGAACCATTCCGAGCACCGATTTTATCTTTGTTGAATAAACAATGCTCCTACCGTCGTTCTCGCACCATCGCCAGACTTCTCGACCCATTCTGACCGGAAGCAAAATAAAATCGTAGACGACTTCGGGGCAGTAACATCGGTAATGTTTGCTCGAGGCCCCGGGAACCATTCCGAGCACCGATTTTATCTTTGTTAAATAAAAAATGCTCCAATCGTCGTTCTCGCACCATCGTCAGAATGCTCTACCCGTTCTGACCGGAAGTCAGATCAAATCGCAGTCTATCAGAGAATGTAATTATGAAGCTGCGATCAAAATTCAAATCGATTCATGCTAAGGGTTCGCGTATTCCGGCCTCCCAGTTTGAAAAACAATTTTTTCAAGATGGGCTCTGTTGTCGCTATGTTGTATGAAAATTACAATAATTTTTACATACTTTAATATGTCTTATTTAAACCCTCTCATAAGAAATCCTATTCCTTGTTTCATACTGCCAAAATAAATTGTCAAAGTTAGGCCTAATTTTTTGCCGCTCGAGTGGTCTTACCCCTTAAGAGAAACCGCAAACAGAGTCGCAATTTGTTTGTTTTGGGATTTCCATTATCAACCCGTATCGGTACGTGAAAAATTGTATCTCAGGTGGTGCAGAAGATCTTCTCATCTATTTTCAATCCTAAAAAAACGTCGTATCAATTTTCGTCTGCCGGAACCGACTCATTTCGCCTCCCCTAATGAGGAAATGGAAAGCTTCTCCTTATGTTTCCTAACCCAGCTCGAACACACTTTGAGATGATATTCGTACAGAAAAATGTATTCTTTCTGTAATAGAGTGGTCGAATGAGAAATGAAATCCCGAAAACATCCAATTCTCGAAAATGTAGCCTCAAGTTATTGAGAGTTTGTTAATAAAAACTTACGTATTGATTTTTTTTCAATACGCAAAAAAAATCGTTCGGTATATCGAAATTCGATAATCATTCACAATTCTTTGGTTATGTTAATTTTTATTTCTTAAGGAAGTAAAAAGGACACGCGCTGTCGATGGATAATCATTCATTAATTGCGGCGCGCTTCACGCTTTGGCACGCAATGCGCCGAGCGATAGCAGACGATAGGTGAAACGTCAAATCGTGTGTCACGATTCTCGGGCCGAATAGGTTGACAGGCAACGTAGCGAATGATTCGCTAAACGTCAGATCATGCGCGCTGGCATTTGTCAAACGCTGCTGTTTTGCAGAACCTTCTTGACGTCGGCTACGACTTCGTGGCCCTTCGTCTACTCTTCTGCCTTTTTCGATCGTCCAACATGGCGGATTCGAGCGTTCATTTCGAAGATCGAACGCCTATTTTCTAATGCTTCCCATTTGATGACGGAGGCGAAAAAAAGAAAACGGCTCGGTAGAAATCTTCGGAGAAACCTGCCGAACCCGGCATTTCCCGCTGTTACACCTATTCTGGATCACCCGGTATATACATATATACAGAGTGACAATTTGGGGATAGCCTCCTATTTTTAAATCCATTTGGGCAGCCATTTTGAATCAGTTGAGGTGCGCTTTTGGAATAGTTTTTCGGGAACTTTTCGAAAAAAATAAAGGGCTCGTGTGAAAAAAAAAAAAATTTAATGGAAAACAAGAAAAACATTTTTGAAAAAAAATAAAAATGGAACTCCGCGCTGACCGAAGCGAAGTCGATTCGATTTTGAACACGGAAGATTCGCATAGAAGTCGTTCGAAAAATGTTATCGCTGAGAAAAACAATATCAAAATTTCGAAATCGAACGATAGTTCAAATGTTGAGTTTGACATCCGTAGTATCTCGGGAACGGCGGAACCTGCGAATGGATTCAGCGGAGTGAGTAGGCACTGGAGCTTCCGCTGCTGTGTTTGCGTCAGGGCTGTCACGGGGCCGCAAACGTCACCGAGAAACGTCAAGCTGCAGTTGACGTTTCAAGAAGCCAAAATGTGCTCACCAAAAATCACCGTAACAAGCAATTTTTCGATTTTTATTCATTTTTTCACCTTCAAAATTGTTTTTTTTGCAATAATGCGTAATTTATTTATTCAAAGACATCAATTGCCAAGAAAAATTTTTAAAAACAATTTTCGAAAAAAAATGCAGATAAAAAAAATTCCGACTTTTTAGGGTAGTTTTGAAAACAACTGTTTTTTGTGTTTATTAAGAACGTGTATTTCAATGATTGGTGCTGCAAAAAAATTAAAAGTTCGAGATTCGTGTGAAGAGAATCAGTCGACCGTAGTAGGGGGGCGGGGGGTATATCAACTTCTTGAAATTATTTTTTAAATTGACATTGAAAACAAAGGTGGTAAAAAAAATCAACCAAATTTTGTTTGACAAGAGGAGATTATCGTTAACACGAAATTTTTTTTTTAAATTTGTTTATTCTTTTTTATTTGAAAAAAACATGTAAAAAAAATGGCGAATTTTTTTTCTTGGTAATTAATGTTTTTGAATAGAAAAATTACGCATTATTACTAAAAACCCATTTTGAAGTTGACAAAATGAATAAAAATCGAAAGATTGCTTGTTGCGGTAATTTTTGACAGAAACGATCAATTTAATATTCGGGGCATTAAGAAAAAAAAATCGCAGCGCTTTGCAACTTGGAGGGTTTGTTGGGGACACTTCGAGGTTCAAAAGTAACCGATGATATCTTTCGTTCATGCATTATATCCAAACTTATACCAAAATTGTCGAAATATCCTTAAATTCGCAAATTCTCAACGTTTTTTCAGTCAACATCATCACTTGAAAAAAAAATGTATACATAGTCACTAATTGCATATCATAGAGAATATTTTGCAGTTTCCAGAATCCTACTTTCATTTTCAGTACGATCATTAGTTCCCGAGTAATTGATTGTCAAAGTTAAAATAGACTTTTTTGCTTTGATCGACGATCACTCTCGCGCCAAATCATCGTACGGAGCTCGTTAAAAGGTCAAATTGAAGCTGATTATATTGTGTAAAGGAGTTTTATCGTCGCATGATAAAAAAAAATTTTGAAGTCCACAGACCGATTTAAAGACGCGCAAAAATTTGTAAAAAATGTTCATTGGTTTTCGGATGATTACTTGAAAACCGTCCACGCTAACAAAAATTACCGTCCAGGTCTGAAGACTAGACACTTGAAGCTACAATTTCCTTTTTGTTTATTTTCTGTACGGCCATTTATCTCCGAGTTATCCCTTATTGAAAATCAGCCAAAAATTTGGAATTTTTTAAATATCCCTTAATTTATGTGAGTAGTGCATCTATTATGTCTAGTTTAGGAAATCTCGGTTTTCCAACAACCTTAGTACGCAACTTTAGTCCTATATAACAATCTTCCAACACGCGAGCAGCAAAACCATGATCACCACACTTTCGCTCGGCCATCTCCTCAAGAGCACGGCCTTCACTACCTTGAAGTGCTCGAATTTGCAACTTTATTATGAAAAAACTGACAACTCAATATAGCTAAAATTTTCAAAGCGGTGCATAAGGTATTCGCTAACATCGAATACAAATTTCTGGCCCGAAAGATGGATTCTTCTTAACCCTCCACGGTCGCTCTAAGTCGCTGCAGACCACAGCGAACATTCACATGGACATTTTCCCTCAGACAGCTCTAATTGCAGCGTATAAATACTAGGTTTTGGGCTTCAATAAACATTGATTAACATTGTACAAGCATTGAGGAGTGGTCAGGAATTTTTTTACATTTTTCTTAAGAATTTCAACCCGCTGAAAATTGTACTCGTACGACATACGACCCAGTGAAACCGCGGAAGCGGCAGAATTACAGTGCGACCGCGGACGGTTAATGATCTTCCCTCCTTAATGGAGTTGTTAAAATATTTTTGGCCGGTTATTGTATTTTTCTATGAAAGATGTTTTCATATAAATGCGTGAAGAAGCATTTCGATACGAAACCATTAGTGTTACGAGTAGCCTTAAACATGAAACATGAAGAAATATTAAATAGCAGCTTACAGGAAAGGTTTTTATCAACGAATACATTTTAAAGACAGGAAACACGACCGTGATAAAAAATGTATGTAAAGGGGTGGTTTACCTCCTTAAGCCTGCTGTCTGGAAGAAAGGTAAAATATGTAAACTTGAGTTTTGTGTCTTCTTTGAAGTGATACCTCGTGATAACGGTCGATTTCTATATCAGAATCGATAGAATATGTAAAAACCATTTGGAGCATCGGTATGATCTTTATTCTCTTGATATCGAGAAATAATGACTGAGGCTCTTTTTTAGTAATGCATCTCAAAATTCTCGGAGCTTATTACCGCAAAATCAAAATAAATCCATCAATTCAATAAAGAGTATAGTCGAAAGAGAGTTGAACTCAGGCCGTAACATCAAGCAATACGTTCTTTTCGTTCTTGTCGCGTAAATAATGATCATATGATTCAACTTGTAGCATCGAGCAGAGGACAAATGCTCTATTAAATATTGTCGAAGTATGACAAAAGCGGGGGCAAATTAAAAGCCGATCATGTCAAGAATGTCCGATTGAGGCCCATAGAACCATCGCAAGCACCGCTTCTATTGTTGTGTATGAACCCTTTGACTGTCAGTGATACACATATGGCAAAAAGATGTCGTGCCATTTTTGTGTCATGACACACATGTGTGCATTTGAAATAAAACATACTTCTACTACAGCGATTTGACTATAATTTAGTAAATCATAGGTTTTGAGGTCGCTGAATCCGAATTTGAAATCAAATTTCCAAAATTTTAAATGGCGGATCCAATATGGCGGACGCAAATTTGAGAAGTAGTAGTTAATTTCGACAAAAATTAGTATCTTTAGGATCTTTATGATCGGAAATTTCGAATTAGAGTCCTACCATCAAGTGTCTAATGCTTGGATACAATATGATGAATTAAAACTTAGCAAATCATGTATGACAATCTATCTATAGTAACATATGTAAAAAATACTCGTTTGGTTTTATATCCCCCTCTCTGCCGAACCCAGAGTCACGGGCCGAGTACGTGACGGTCATTGGCTACGATTTTTTATTTTTTTGTACTTTTTGTATTTTTTTTGTGCTTTTTGTACATTAAATGTTTTTCTGTGATATTCGAATTTTTCTAATTTCTTGTTACTATTCATATTTTTATTTTTTTCTTCGTATTTCTCGTATTCAATTTCTTTTTGTATTTTGGCAACTTCAAAAGTTCATATTTCTTACGACTTTTCTTTCTTTTCGATTTCGATTTCATTATTTTTCGTCGTTGTCTGTATCTATAGATTAGTTTTCATTCTTTGTAGTTTTTTTTTCATTAATTCATATCTCTTATTTCATGTTTGGACAAGAGATGAAAAAGAATTTCGATATTTCACCTGATCATACCGTTATTCGTTATATCGACAGTGTTTAGATGATCCAAACCCAAGCAAACCCAAATGAATCAACGTAATCATACTAAAACTGAAGACCCTTCCTGTCGTATTAGAGCCACCGTATTGAACTGTGGAAATTCCATTTCAGATTGAGATTTAGATTCAGCGACCTCGTAAACCCTTGAAACTGAAATTCTAGGGTAAATCTGTGAAGATTTTTTTTCCAATACAAAAGTGGCACGAAACACTAAATTTCCCGTTACTACGAAGGGGTTTACAAATGCTCCTGCCATCGGTCTCACGGTATACTCACACTTCTTGACGTACTATTACCGGAAATAAGATAAAAGCGAGAGCAAACTCGGTGCCGTCACATCGTGAATGTTCCATTGATGCTCCCAAAGCTGTCACGAACACCACTTTTATCTTTATTTACTAACCAATGCTCCAGCCACCGTTTTGGCGGCATCGTCATAATTCCTGACGCACCACGATCGGAAATAAGAAAAAAGCGAGCGCGAACTAGCTACTGTGACTTCGGGAATATCCGATTAAGTCCCTTAGAATCATCACTTCCGTCGCTTTTATTTCTGTTTATTAACAAATGCTCCTGTCATCGGTCTCGCGGGATCGTTAGACTTGTTGGCGCAAAGGGACCGGAAGTAAGATAAAAGCAGAGACATACTCGGGCCCGCCTTATCGAGAATGACCGATCGAGGCCCCCAAATCCATCGCGTGCACTGCTTTTATCTTTGTTTAGTAAGAAATGCTCCAGCCATCGTTCTCGCGGCATCGTCAGCCTTCTTGACGGAAAATAACCGGAAGTGAGAGGAAAGCAGAAACAAACTCGCGACCGTCGTGTCGGAAATAACCGATCAAGGCCCCCGGAACCACAGCGAGCACTGCGTTTATTTTTGTTTGTAAACACATGGTCCGGTCATCGTTCTGGCGGTATCCTTAGATTACTGGACGAAAAACGACCGGTAGTAACGTGAAACTAAGGACGAACTCGGAGCCGTCGCGTCGAGGATGACCGACCGAGATCCCAAGAACCATCGCGAGAACTGCTTTCATCTTTCTTTAATTAACAAAAACTCCGGTCATAGTCCTCGTGGCATCGTTGTACTTCTTGACGAAAAATGACCGGAAGTAAGATGAAAGCAGGGACAAACTCGGGGCCGTCGTCTCAGGAATGACCCATCGGGACACCCCTAACCATCGCGAGCACTGCTTTCATCTTTGTTTATTGACAAATGCTCCGTTCATCACTCTGGCAGCATCGTCAGCCTTGTTGACGAAAAATGACCAGAAGTAAAATGAAAGCAAAAACAAACTCGGGGCCGTCGTATCGGGAATGACAGATCGAGGCCCCCAAAACCACGGCGAGTACTGCTTTCATCACATGTTTACTAACAAATGCTCCGGTCATCGTTCTCGCGGCATCGTCAGTCTTCTTGACGGATAATAACCGGAAGTGAGATGGAAGCAGAGAGAAACTCGGGGCCGTCGAGTCGGGGATGTCGGACCGAGACCCCGAGAACCATCGCGAGCGCTGCTTTTACCTTCGTTTAATAACAAACGCTCCGGTCATAGTTCTCGCGGCATCGTCAGCATTCTTGACGGAAAATAACCGGAAGTGAGATGAAAGCAGAAAGAAACTCTGGGCCGTCGAGTCAGGGATGTCGGACCGAGACCCCGAGAACCATCGCGAGCGTTGCTTTTACCTTCGTTTAATAACAAACGCTCCGGTCATAGTTCTTGCGGTATCGTCAGATTTCTCGACGAAAAATGACCGGAAGTGAGATGAAAGCAAAGAGAAACTCGGTGCCGTCGCGCCGAGGATGACCGACCGAGACCACAAGAATCATCGCGCGCCCTACTTTTATCTTTGTTTAGTAACAACTGCTCCGGTCATCGTTCTCGTGGCATCGTCAGCCTTCTTGATGGAAAATAACCGGAAGTGAGATGAAAGCAAAGACAAACTCGGGGCCGTCTAGTCGGGGATGACCGGCCGAGACCCCAAGAACCATCGCGAGAACTGCTTTCATCTTTCTTTAATTAACAAATGCTCCGGTCATAGTCCTCGTGGTATCGTTGTACTTCTTGATGAAAAATGACCGGAAGTAAAATGAAAGCAGACACAAACTCGGGGTCGTCGTCTCAGGAATGACCCATCGGGGCACTCCTAACCATCGCGAGCACTGCTTTCATCTTTGTTTATTGATAAATGCTCCGTTCATCACTCTCGCAGCATCGTCAGCCTTGTTGACGGAAAATGACCAGAAGTAAAATGAAAGCAAAACCAAACTCGGGGCCGTCGTATCGGGAATTACCGATCGAGGCCCCCAAAACCACGGCGAGCACTGCTTTCATCGTTGTTTATTAACAAATTCTCCGGTCATCGTTCTCGCGGCATCGTCAGCATTCTTGACGAAGAATGACCGGAAGTCAGATGAAATCAGAGACAAACTCGGAGCCGTCGCGTCGAGGATGGCCGACCGAGACCACAAGAACCATCGCGAGCATTGCTTTTATCTTTGTGTATGAACAAAGTCTCCGGTCATCGTTTTCGCAGCATCGTCAGCCTTGTTGACAAAAAATGACCAGAAGTAAAATGAAAGCAAAAGCAAACTCGGGGCCGTCGTATCGGGAATGACCGATCCAGGCCCTCAAAACCACGGCGAGCACTGCTTTCATCGTTGTTTATTAACGAATGCTCCGGTCATCGTTCGTTGACGAAACGAAAACCGGAAGTATGATGAAAGCAGAGACAAACTCAAGCGGAGACAAACTCAGAGGACAAACTTCCCGATACCGTCGTATCGGGAATGACCGATCGAGGCCCCCAAAACTATCGCGAGCACTGCTTTCATCTTTGTTTATTGACAAATGCTCCGTTCATCACTCTCGCAGCATCGTCAGCCTTCGAAACGAAAGATAAAAGCGGTGTTCGTGACAGCTCTGATGGCATCAATCGGACATTCACGTTGTGACGGCACCGACTGCGCTCTCGCTTTCACCTTATTTCAGGTTATTTTCCGTTAATAAATACAACGGTGCCACGAGAACTATGACCGGAGCATTTGTTAATAAAGAAAGATAAAAGCGTCTTTCGGGATGGTTCTAGGGGCCTCCATCGGACATTAACGATGTGACGGCACCGAGTTTGCTCTCGCTTCTGTCTTATTTCCGGTAATAGTACGTCAAGAAGTGTGAGGATGCCGTGAGACCGATAGCAGGAGCACTTGTAAACCCCTTCGCAGTGACGAGAAATTTAGAGTTTCGTGCCACTTTTGTATTGGAAAAAAATCTTCACAGAGTAACCCTAGAATTTCAATTCCAAGGATTTTCTAGGTTGCTGAATCTGAATCTGAATCCCAAATGGAATTTCCATAATTCAATACGGTGGCTCCAATACGACAGGAAAGGTCTTCAGTTTTAGTATGATTACGTTGATTCGTTTGGGTTCGCTTGGGTTTGGATCATCTAAACACTGTCGATATAACGAATAACGGTATGATCAGGTGAAATATCGAAATTCATTTTCATGTCTTGTCCAAACATGAAATAAGAGATATGTATTAATGAAAAAACACTACAAAGAATGAAAACTAAACTACAGATACCGACAACAACGAAAAATAATGAAATCAAAATAAAAAAAAAAGAAAATTCGAAAGAAATATGAATTTTTGAAGTTGCCAAAATACAAATAGAAATTGAATACGAGAAATACGAAGAAAAAAAATGAAAATATGAATAGTAACAAGAAATTAGAAAAATACGAAAATCACAGAAAAAATTGAATATAAAAAAGCACAAAAAAATACAAAAAGTACAAAAAAAATACATAATCGTAGCCAATGACCGTCACGTCCTCGGCCCGTGACTCTGGGTTCGGCAGAGAGCGGGATATAAAACCAAACGAGTATTTTTTTACATATGTTACTATGGATAGATACATGATTTGCTAAGTTTTAATTCATCATATTGTATCCAAGCATTAGACACTTGATGTTAGGACTCTAATTCGAAATTTCCGATCATAAAGATCCTAAAGATACTAATTTTTGCCGAAATCTAACTACTTCTCGAATTTGCGTCCGCCATATTGGATCCGCCATTTAGAATTTTGGAAATTTTATTTCAAATTCGGATTCAGCGACCTCAAAACCTATGATTTACCAAATTATAGTCAAATCGCTGTAGTAGAAATATGTTTTATTTCAAATGCTCACATGTGTGTCATGACACAAAAATGGCACGACTTTTTTTTGCCATATGTGTATCACTGACATTCAAAGGGTTCACACAAAAATAGAAGCGGTGCTCGCGATGGTTCTGTGGGCCTCAATCGAACATTCTTGATATGATCGGCTTTTAATTTGCCCCCGCTTTTGTCATACTTCTACAATATTTAATAGACCATTTGTCCTCTACTCGATGCTACAAGTTGAATCATGTAATCATTCTTTACGCGACAAGAACGAAAAGAACGTATTGCTTGATGTTACGGCCTGAGGTCAACTCTCTTTCGACTATACTCTTTATTGAATTGATGGATTGATTTTGATTTTGCGGTAATAAGCTCCGAGAATTTTGAGATGCATTACTAAAAAAGAGCCTCAGTCATTATTTCTCGATATCAAGAGAATAAAGATCACACCGATGCTCCAAATGGTTTTTACATATTCTATCGATTCTGATATAGAAATCGACCGTTATCACGAGGTATCACTTGAGAGAAGACACAAAACTCAAGTTTACGTATTTTACCTTTCTTCCAGACAGCAGGCTTAAGGAGGTAAACCACCCCTTTACATACATTTTTTATCACGGTCGTGTTTCTTGTCTTTAAAATGTATTCGTTGATCAAAACCATCCTGCAAGCTGCTATTTAATATTTTTCATGTTTCATGTTTATGGCTAGTCGTAACACTAATATTTTCGTATCGAATTGCTTCTTCACGCATTTATATGAAAATATCTTTCATAGAAAAATACACTAACCCGCCAAAAATATTTTAACATCTCTATTAAAGGTGGTAAGATCATTAACCCTCCGCGGTCGCAGTGTAATTCTGATGCTTCCGCGGTTTCACTGGGTCGTATGTCGTACGAGTACCTTTTTCAACGGGTTGAAATGCTTAAAAAAATGTAAAAAAATTCCTGACTACTCTTCAATGCTTGTACAATGTTAATCAATGTTTATTGAAGCCCAAAACCTAGTATTTATACGCTGCAATTAGAGCTGTCTGAGGGAAAATGTCCATGTGAATGTTCGCTGTGTTCTTCAGCGACTTAGAGCGACCGTGGAGGGTTAAGAAGAATCCATCTTTCGGGCCAGAAATTTGCATTCGGTTTTGACGAATACGTTATGCACCGCTTTAAAAATTTTTGCTATATTGAGCAGTCAGTTTTTTCGTAATAAAGTTGTGAATTCTAGCACTTCAAGGTTGTGAAGGCCGTGCTCTTGAGGAAATGGCCGAGCGAAAGTGCGGTGATCATGGTTTTACTGCTCGCATGTTGGAAGATTGTTATATAGGACTTAAGTTGCGTACTGAGGTTGTTGGAAAACCGAGATTTCCTAAAATAGACATAATTGATGCACTACTCACACAAATTAAGGGATATTTAAAAAATTCCAAAGTTTTGGCCGATTTTCAACAAGGGAGAACTCAGAGAAAAATGGCCGTACCGAAAATGAACAAAAAGGAATTTGTAGCTGCAAGTGTCTAGTGTTTAGATCTGGACGGTAATTTTTTTTAGCGTGGACGGTTTTCAAGTAATCATCCGAAAACGAATGAACGTTTTTTTTTTTTTACAAATTTTTGCGCGTCTTTGAATCGGTCTGTGGACTTCAACATTCTTTTTTATCATGCGACCATAAAACTCTTAAACAATATAATCAGCAACAGCAACAATATAATCAATTTGACCTTTTATCGAGCTCCGTACGATGATTTGGCGCGGAGTGATCGTCGATCAAAGCAAAAAAGTCTATTTTAACTTTGACAATCTATTACTCGGGAACTAATGATCGTACAGAAAATGAAAGTAGGGTTCTGGGAACTGCAAAACATTCTCTATGATATGCAATTAGTGACTGCGTATGAAATTTTTTTTCGAAGTGATGATGTTGACTGAGAAAACGTTGAAAATTTGCGAATTTAAGGATATTTGGAAAATTTGGTATAAGTTTGGATATAATGCATGAACGAAGGATTTCATCGATAATTTTTTAACCTCGAAGTGTCCCCAAAGAACCCTTCAAGTTGCAAAGCACCGCGATTTTTTTTTTCTTAATGTCCCGTAGAATAAATTCATCGTTTCTGTCAAAAATCACCGCAACAAGCAATCTTTCGATTTTTATTCATTTTTTCAACTTCAAAATGGGTTTTTAGCAATAATGCGTAATTTTTCTATTCAAAGACATCAATTACCAAAAAAAATCGCAATTTTTTTTATTACATGTTTTTTCAAATAAAAAAAATAAACGAATTTAAAAAAAAAAGAAAAAAAATTCCACGTTTCATCGGTAATCTCCTCTTGTCAAACAAAATTTGGTCGACTTTTTTTTACGAGTCAATCACCTTTGTTTTCAATGTCAATTTAAAAAATAATTTCAAAAAGTTGATTTACCCCCCTTACTACCGTCGACTGATTCTCTTCACACGAATCTCGAAATTTTAATTTTTTTGCAGCTCCAATCGTTGAAATACACGTCCTTAATAAACACAAAAAACAGTTGTTTTCAAAACTGCCCTAAAAATTCGGAATTTTTTTTATTTGAATTTTTTTTCGAAAATTGTTTTTAAAAATTCTTCGTAATTGATGTCTTTGATTAAATTAACTACGCATTATTGCTAAAAAAAACAATTTTGAAGTTGAAAAAATGAATAAAAATCGAAAAATTACTTGTTACGGTGATTTTTTGTGAGCACATTTTGACGTCTCGAAACGTCAGCTGCGGCTTGACGTTTCTTGGTGACGTTTGCGGCCCCATGACAGCCCTGACGTGAACACAGCAGCGGCAGCTTCAGTGCCTACTCACTCCGCTGAATCCGTTCGCAGGTTTCGCCGTTCCTGAGATACTACGGAAGTCAAACTCAACGTTTCAACTATCGTTCGATTTCGAAATTTTGATATTGTTTTTCTCAGCGATAACATTTTTCGAACGACTTCTATTTGGATCTCCCGTGTTCAAAATCGAATCGACTTCGCTTCGGTCGGCGCGGAATGCCATTTGTATTTTTTTTCAAAAAATTTTTCTTGTTTTTCCATTAAATTATTTTTTTTCACATGAGCCCTATATTTTTTTTCGAAAAGTTCCCAAAAAACTATTCCAAAAGCGCACCTCAACTGATTCAAAATGGCCGCACAAATGGATTTAAAAGTAGGTGGCCATCCCCAAATTGTCACTCTGTATGTGTGTGTATATATATAGGGTGGCCGGAACATTGACGTCCAAAAATAAAATTTAGGTCCCTTGAATCGTGGGGTATCCGAATAACCCCCATGTATGTCCCGCGACTTTTCATAGTTTTCGAGTTATGAAATTTAAAAAAAGTCGTAAACTGGCGGGATTTTTTTTTGCAACTGAATCTTTGTCACGTTTCCGTAAACTTTCAATGTTTCGTTTAATAATATCAATAATTGGGTTTTTATTAACGGGTTTAACTTTCATTATTTTCCGACGACTTCGTCGCCTCGTGTCTCTATCCGGTGTCCGGTGTGGAAACGCCGATAGTGAGACCAGATGTACTCGATCGAATTTCGCTGGTCAAGCATCGCCTGATCCGCGGAGTTCGACCGTGGGACTTCGCGAGCGAGCTACTTTCCGTGGACGTTGTCAAAAACCGCCACGGGAGCGACCACTTCGGGAGTGAACAACTTTCCGTGGACGTTGTCAAAAACCCCAACCGGAGTGATACCTACCGAGCTATCATCGGTCCGGTGGCGGTGGATATTTTTAGTTCCCATCTAGCCACGAAAGTAACCTGATGTTGGGGTACAACTTTGATCGAAAGCAAGTCGCGATCCCTGACTCCCGCATCTTCACGGGTTCGCGTCCGTCAGTCTTCGGTCGTGAAAACGGTCTCGCGAGTACCGCGTCCCTTGGTTGTTTCCTGGGCACGGATTCCTACTCGCGCACAAAGCGTTCCGCTGTAACCATAATTCGCTTGCATTGGGAGGTGGATAGTATCCGCCAATGAACCCGGTGCAAAAGGTGGTTGCACAGGATTGTGAGACTTGTGCGTAGTCGACACCGACGCGATAGAGACGCATTAATTATTAAGTCTAATTTCATTCTATTAAATTGCAACATAACTCAAGCCGCGCCGTTCAATCACTGTGTATCGAATCGACCAGTTCTTTATTGTTAAAATTAGTGATTGTGTATGTGTGTGGTGTGTTCGTGTGTGTTTACTCGTTCAAGGATCAAGAAATTATAAGTCGGCTACTATTAATAAATGATAAACCACGTTATAATCGGACGCATTAAAGTATTCTGGCATCCTCCCCTTCATTCTCCCAAAGAACTCGGGCCTGTATGGGACGAGCAGAGCAGCCCACAAATTAATATTTCACTCGGGAAACCCGGGGTACCGTTCGGTACGTAACAAAATGGTGGTAGCGGTGGGATACTGCTACTGACGGTTCTCGGAGAGGATTGGTGCCAGAATCGCCGCTTGTTCGTTTAGTTGTAAGGTTTCCGAATTACAGTGTTCCCTCCATGTTCGGATTAATTCTTCAATTTCTTTCAATATTATATATTTCTAGAGTTCCAAATTTTTCATTAAAAAAAATCCCTAACTAAATTTATATTCCCTCATTTCTATTGAATTTAAATTACCGCTCCATTGGCTGTCGAAATCCTTTCGCGACTGGTCATGGCAAACCCAACCTTGCCAGGGGACATGTCCCAAATACGAGGGTGGGGTGAAAAGTTTCCGGCCTGACCAAGAGATGGTGCCACTAGGTCTAGGTTTGGAGCGGCGTCCTACAGTACCATTCCTACCGAGCTTGTATGTACATTTTCAGCCCAATCGCTACGTTAGTTTGCGTTTGAGAGCACATTGCGCGAGACGCTTCCGTTGTTTTCGTAAAAATGGAAGAATTGGAAAAACGTGCTGTCATCAAATACTTCCATTTGAAAGGTTTTACACCAAAACAAATAAAAGAAGAGATGGATTCAGCACTAGGAGACTCCTCCCCATCATATTCAACTATTAAGCAGTGGGTTTGTGAATTTAAAATGGGTCGTGTGAGCACCTCTGACGAGCCTCGCTCAGGACGGCCCGTTGAAGTCACAACTTCAGAGATGATTGAAAAAATCCATAAAATAGTGTTGGAAGACCGCAGGTTGAAAGTGCATGGGATAGCTGAGACCTGTAGGATGTCAGCTGAACGTGTGCGAAATATTTTGCACAACCATTTGAACATGGAAAAGCTGTGTGCGAGGTGGGTGCCGCGTTTGCTAACGCTCGACCAAAAACTGCTTCGAAAAACCATTTCTACCGACAATTTGGCGCTGTATAGGCGTAATCCAAATGAATTTTTGCGTCGATTCATAACTGTTGATGAGACATGGGTCCACCACTACACTCCTGAAAAAGCTTTAAGAGCAACGAAGAAGTTATCGAAGCTGTAAATCAGTATTTTGAGGAGCTTGGCGAATCTACGTTTAAAACTGGTATAACTAAATTAGAACATCGTTATGAGAAATATATCAGTGTTGATGGAGATTATGTTGAAAAATAAAGCAAAACAAAATTTTTAAACATCGTTTTTCTTGGTCAGGCCGGAAACTTTTCACCCCACCCTCGTAATCTCCACCTCGATCGAACATATGTCTACCGTCATCAGCGGCATGAATCTCTCGACTCGGTTGGCGGGTATTCCCGATTTTTACGGAAATTCCGCATCAATGCGGGACTTCCTCCAAAATATCGCGAACGCAGCGGCGTTTATCGAGCCGGCGAGGGAACCAGAATTTATCGCCGGAGTATTAAATAATTTGCGAGGAGAGGCACGTCTCTGTGTCCAAGGGTAAACTATCGCGTCGATCCCGCAGCTAACATCTATCTTAAAAGAAGGGCTTTCGCGTTCGCGGAATTATGACGATTTTATGCTCGATTTCATGCGACTGCGCTTAAACCAGGGCGAAACGGTACGGGAATTGTATAACCGTACCAAAGCGCTCGCAGGTTTGGCATGCAACGCATGGAAGTCAGACTATGGTTACGATATTCCGACGGATCCGATTGACCCCATCGCGATGACCGGGGTCAGGTCCTTTCAGCGGGCCCTGCCAACGCGCCTAGCGGAGTTGCTAGTCGTGGCGGCACCTAAAACTCTAAAAGACGTGGTTGAACTCGCGGAGCGAATCTCGGACTGTAGGTCGTCATACGATACCCAAGAACAAAAAAATATCGAGGGGTCCCGGTCATTGAATCGCGATACCCTCACGTTAATTGCGCAAGGCGAGCCGAAAAGATCGCAATTGCGCTCCCCCTCACCCCGCAACCGTCGGGAATCGACACCTCCCCGCCCTCAGCAATGGAGCCCAGAACGTCCTAAGCCGGCCGGGATTCTTCGGAGGTGGGAGTCACCACCCGCGAGATCCCCCAGTCCCAGCCCTCGGGAAGGGAGGAGGACCTGCGAAATGCGATGGTGCTGTGGTCGTGGTTCTGGCTGCGCTTGCTGCCCCTGGAATAAGTGGACCACGCCTAGTCCGGAATCGAGCGATGGCTGCAACTAACGCTATTATCGTGCTCGAATAAGTGGCTGCGACTGTTGCCCGTGGGTCAGGATAACGCGCCGACTCTCCGACGCAGGACGGGACATACCACCCGTGTGTCGGGACGAGTCACCGCGCGCGACAAGCCCGGAGCCTCTAAACTCCAAGGGAGCTCGTCGCGGGGATACGGCGAGCCAAACCTGCCTGCGTGCGACGGGCACCCAAGCCGGAAATTCCGGTGTGAGGTTCAGAGACCAGCGGAAGTAGAGCCTCAAGAAGGACTCGGATCGGGCGATGAGCGACCGAGCTCACCATCGGAAACGGAGGACGATGTAGAGCCCCCCGTAATAAAATTGTCAGCGCCCGAACTCAGGAATAAGGTTGAAAATTTTCTTTTAAACCTTAAAAAGTTTCTGTTAAAGCAACTTTATTCATCCGATCACTTATTTGTAATAAACCTTTAGTTAAGTTTGTACAAATTCGTCTGATTGTTTCTAAATACCAATCACTGCATGAGTTCCTAATTTCTAACTCATTCCACGCACTACCCCTTTTTACCCTCATCCCGTGCTATTGCGCTTGTCGTAGGCAAAAAAGGAGGGAGTCAAAAAATATATGCCCACGTCCCTCCAGGACGTGACAAAACCACGAGTGACCCCTCCCGGTCGTACAAGTACGCGGTTGCTGTCAGTCCTCCTCCCAGCGATACGGAAGACAGCACCCCCGTAGAGGAAATGGTCTCTGATAAAGACATCACCGTCTTTGACCCTCTACAATACTCAATTGCGAAATTTGACGAGTCGCTTCAGCAACTCGAGAATAGATTCCACAAGACCTATGATCTCCCTCCAGGCAAGGAAGAAATATTGCTCCCGGGCCATATCTCGGGGGGAGAGGAAATACACAAGGAGGTCCAAGGCGTCTTGAACGAGTTGGACCCCTTTGACGAGGACGGTTCGGATGCGGAGCTCAGTCGTCGCATATCATGTCTATCTGAAATATTTCAGCCAGCCAGTGACGAGGAGCTCCTGAAAAGGACTAGTCAGCTGGCTCCCTATGCGCTGAAGCGGACCGAGGGGGACAGTGAAGCGGACGACGCGAGCGAGGCTATGGAACTCCCTATAGCAGCGTCTTCAGTTTTGCACGACTCTGCTAGAGACGAAGCCACGTCCCGTGCAGGGCACCCCTCTCCTCTCCACAGGCAGCGTCGGCACTGCTCGATCGGCTATTCTCCGAGCGAGACAGGGCGATGCCTCCGCCGGAGATATCCCTTAACCCGACGCACGTTCCTATCTCCTGTGCGGTGGAGAGTACGAGCGGTACGGTTGAGCTGGTGGAGCCCCCCTGCCCTTCCGTCCTCATCAAACACCGATGGTGTCTGCATCGTTTGCTGGGGCTACGCCGCTGTCCCCCGTGCGAGAGGGAGGGAGTGAGGTTTCCCCGAAACCCCAGCGGCCGCCATTGCCGACGTCATCGCTGCGCTCCAGCCTGTTGAACCCCTCGATGCACCGTGCGACCAGAAAATCGAGGGGCCGACGTCCCAGATTGTCGGTGATCGTGACTGCCTTACGGGCAGGCGCGATAACTATGTCCACTTCGCCTCCGCCGACGGCGAGCTGGTAACCCCGATTGCAAAATTATTATCCGATCTGGGTATCCTGGATCCGTCGTCCTTGAGGGCGTAAAATCTGGGACTAGGACAGGTGGCCGTCACCGAATACGGCCGACATAAAGTGTATACGGTAATCGTGAAGCTCCGTTACTATGATCCATCCGATCCGTCCAAAGTCAAAATGGGTCTGGAAAATTTGCGACGAGTGATGCAGCTGGTGCCGGTTCCCTCGTTCCGAATTTCGCGGCGATTTCACCGACGATCTGCCTCGGGACACATTTTTGCCAGCGGTCCATTCCGTGTTCTCGGACATGAGAATGAGTATAGCCATATGCTACGGAAAAATAAAGGTGCCGTCGCCCGAAGACAGGGAGGGCATCATTACGGAGTCTCACTCGAGTCTCATTGGAGGCGACAAGGGCGTAACCAAGACATATCGTCGGATTCGAGAGAGATTCTACTGACCCACCCTGCGGAATGACGTGCAAAACTTTATTCGACGCTGTAAAACCTGCCAGGAGCAAACGCTCGTTCGTGTAAAAACGCGCGAGCCCATGCTCATAACGGACACGCCAGTAGACACCTTCGACAAGGTATCTTTAGATACTGTCGGGCCACTGCCTATCACCCCGCATGGGAATAGGTACATCCTGACAATGCGAGATCAGCTGTCGAAGTACTGCCTCGCGGAGCCAATACCTAATCTAAAGGCTGCAACCATCGCGGAGGCGATTGTTCGCCGCCTTTATAAGCAATTTGATGCGCCGCGAGCTATTTTAACTAATCGAGACACTTCGTTCACGAGCAACTTGCTTCACGAGGTCTCAAAGATTTATAAGGCGAATCATTTGACAATTTCGGGGTATCGTCCTCAGACGAACGGCTCGTTAGAACGAAGTCACATCGTGCTAGCGGAGTACATCAAGCACTATGTTGACAAATACGATGATTGGGATCGGTTACTGCCGTTTGCCGAATTTTCCTACACCACGAGCGTGCATGAAGCAACAAACTTCACGCCGCATGAAATCGTGTTCGGGAAACCCGCGCGTCATCCGAGCCAATTCCCGACCGACGACAGGCTTCCCACCTTAAACTTCTTCGTCGCCGAGCTCGTTAAGCGGCAATCAGAGATTCGCGAGATCGCCGGGGACAACCTGAACCTCTCGAAAGAACGGTTGAAGGCCTACTACGATAGAGGATGCTGTCCTTTCAAGGGAAAGGTAGGTTTACGTCCTGAAGGAGCCGCGTAAGGGAAAACTCGAAAGCCAATACCACGGTCCCTATACTATACAGTCGATCACGGAAAGGAGTAACGTCATTTTGGAGACCGAAAGTGGGGAAAGATTCCGCAAACATGTTGACAAGGTTAAGCTAGCGCACGCGTAGAATATTCAATTAGAATAAGCCACCGGAACGTCTATTGCGTCTAGATTCACTTCGAGTTGGCAATGGAAGAAGGTCATCAAATCACCACTATCACGGACAGCCCGGGCCTGTACTTCGAGAAGGCAGCCCCGGTACAACTACAACAGGCAGAGTGGCGCATAACAATCATTGTCGAAGTTGCCAAGTTTGCCGAGTCCTTCTCGAACGATGAGGAACAGCTCGGCTAGATAGAGAGGGAGTGCGAAGACACAACACTGTCCTTACCTGTCACCTGCGAAAGGACTATCTCCTCACTCGCTTCACTCACACGAGGCATCTTGTGGGCGAGCTATGGAGATTAATCGATCGATCGGATGTACGATTGCCCCCTTCCCCCACCACGATGAAGAAGTGATCCGCTCCATTCGGATTCGTCGGGAGTGTGAGTAAGTCGTTTTTCGGGACGCTCAACAAGACGATGCCCATTACATCACGGGGCAGATCGACAGGCTATTCCACGATCAGAGTCGGATCACACAGTTGGTGGGACATCAAATGCAGATCGTATCCACCTACATCCAAACCCTGCAGCGAGAACACGCCGAGGAGACTCGCCGTGCCCACGACGTGTATGGACTCGTGGCACGGATGCACCAAGAACTGCCGGCCTTGACCAACCAGTCTGATCTGGGCCAGTACAATCTGACTCTCACCGCACTATGTACGACCTCCACCGGATGCATCCCTAGCCGGCGCCGCGGGCGCTCATCAATGGGACTGGGGCTGCCCATGTCCTCCCTATGGCTCCCTATAACGCCATCGCCAGTGACCACTGTAGTCACTTCCTCGCCGACCAGGAGTATCATCACTCAGGATGTAGAAAGAATCGACGCCGCCTAATCTGTTCCGGTGGGACGCCGATACAGATTGCTCTCTCATCCAAGGTCTGCGAAGTGCAATTGTTGATGAAACCCACAGCTGAGGCGTTCCAACATTGCGACATACGAGTGCATCCGGATGGCTGTCTTCTTTCTCCCGCCCGACAGCCCTTCGTACAGCCTGCTCGGAAGGCCCCCGCGAGAAGTAGTCGTACGAGGGGCCGGAGTACTACAACTCCGTCCGAATTGTGTCGGAACGACGCGTACGACTACCCTCACCAGCCTACGGGTGCATGCAAGTCGAGAATAGTACTACTATCAGCCTGGTCTCGCTCTCAACGTGTCCGTCCTCCCTTCGATACTACAGGCGGAAGGAACAGAGGACTTGCTGACTCCTCTGTCCACCCAACATGATGACCCAGGTTCTTCGGAGGAACAGAATCCGAGCGCCCTTCCTGCGGGAGAGTATCTGCGCGCAATCGAGAAAAGGATGTACGACATCGGAAACCACCGGACTATAGCCTATATTTGTAATCTCTCGATATAGAACAAAACTAACATACTTAAGTTTAAAATTATAACCGTCGATGAGGACGTCGACTATTCTCAAGGGGCGGGGGGTGTCACGTCTCCGTAAATTTGTAATGTTTTGTTTAATAATATCAATAATTGGGTTTTTATTAACAGGTTTGACTTTCATTATTTTCCGACGACTTCGTCGCCTCGTGTCTCTATGCGGTGTCGAGTGTGGAAACGCCGATAGTGAGACCGGATGTGCCCGATCGAATTCCGCTGATCAAGCATCGCCTGAACCGCGGAGTTCGACCGTGGGACTTCGCGAGCGAGCTACTTTCCGTGGACGTTGTCAAAAACCCCCACCGGAGTGATAGCTACCGAGCTAACATCGGTGCGGTGGCGTTGAATATTTTTAGTTCCCATCTAGCCACGGAAGTAACCTGGTGTTGGGGTACAACTCCGGTCGAAAGCAAGTCGCGATCCCTGACTCCCGCGTCTTCACGGGTTCGCGTCCGTCAGCCTTCGCGGCTGACGGACGCGAAGGACCCTACCGCGCCCCTTGGCTGTTTCCTGGGCACGGATTCCTACTCGTGCACAAAGCGTTCCGCGGCAACCATAATTTCCTTGCATTGGGACGCGGATGGTATCCCCCAGTGAACCCGGTGCAAAAGGTAGTTGCACAGGATTGTGAGACTTGTGCGTAGTCGACACGGACGTGATAGAGACACATTAATTATTAAGTCTAATTTCATTCTATCAAATTGCAACATAACTCAAGCCGCGCCGTTCAATCACTGTGTATCGAATCGACCATTTCTTTATTGATAAAATTAGTAAGTGTGTATATGTGTGGTGTGTGTGTTTACTCGTTCAGGGATCAACAAATTGTAAGTCGGCTACTATTAATAAATAATAAACCACGTTATAATCGGAAGCATTAAAGTATTCTGGCATCCTCCCCTTTAGCCTCCCAGAGAACTCTGGCCCGTATGGGACGAGCAGTGCAGCCCTCCGTTGCGTTGGTTGTTGCTCACGGCGGTGGTAGCGAGCAACAATGTATTTTCGCGCCAACGTTCCGATAATTGAGCGTTCGGATGAACTAAGTCATCGTTCGGATAATTGAGGGTTCAGATGATCGAGGTTCTACTGTACACACTTATCCAACCTTAAAAAAAATCGCTGCAGGACCAATTGCATATTCTTTTTGTGACTCCAAAGTATTTTTGAAGCCAAAAGAAAACGATTTTTTCAAATTCCTAGAATGGTGTTATTCCCTAAAGAAAAGAAATTGATTTTTTTAACGTTGTAAATGTATATCCCCTCTTAAATACAGGGTGCGCCAGAGAAACTTACTTATTTGAAAGGTCAATAAAAACAAAAGTACTTCAATTATTGTTTAAAATTTTTTTTTATTTGAGATTACACTATCCCAATTTTTTTTTCATGCAGTCTTGAAAATGACATCGGATAAATGGCGACCCCCATTGCGCATACACTGATGAAGTCGATTTTTGAAATTCGTATCCACTCTTTGCGGCATATCAATCGGTATGTTGGCAATGGCGTCGCGAATGTTGTTCTTGAGGTGTGTTATGGTCCGTGGTCGATCGACATAAACCAGAGATTTCAAATAACCCCATAAAAAGAAATCGCATGGAGTCAAATCTGGAGAGCGTGCCGGCCATTGGAGATCGCCTCTGAGAGAGATGAGGCGGTCGGGGAAATGTTGTCGCAACAAATTCATTGAGTCTCGTGCTGTGTGTGCTGTGGCTCCATCTTGCTGAAACCACACGTTCCTAACGTTCATTTCTTCGAGTCTTGGAAGAAAAAAATCCTCGATCATGTTCCTGTAACGAACTCCATTCACGGTAACTGCGCGTTCGTTTTCTTGAAAAAAATTAGGACCAATTATTCCCATTACCGACATCGCACACCAGACAGTAACTCGCTCACAATTAAGTGGCTTCTGGTGAAGCTCACGTGGATTTACACCACACCAATAACGGATGTTTTGCTTGTTGACGCAGCCGGAAATGTAGAAGTGAGCCTCGTCACTGAAAAAAACGACCGCGTCTTCAGGCAGGTTGTCAACCAGCATTTCACATGCATTTTGACGGGCAACAAAATCGCGTTCGGTTAATTCTTGCACAACAGCCAATTTATAGGGATGAAATTGAAGGTCTTCATGGAGAATTCGTCGAACAGTGGTGTCAGAAATTCCCATAGCAGCTGCGTGTTTGCGAGCCGAACGCCGGGGAGAACGCACAACTGACTGCCTCACTCTTTCGACATTTTCCGGAGTTCTGATGGTCCGTTGAAGTCCATTTCTGGGTTTAGCGACACTTCCACACTCCCGAAATGAGTTAACCCACGAAAGAATCGAATTACGGCCAGGAACGAGTCTGTGAGGAGGAATTTCAAAGCGAGCGCGGAAGGCACGTTGCGGAGCAACAAGTGAGCGACCGTTAGAAAAGAAGCTCTCGACTGCGAAGGCCCGCTGCTCTCTAGACCAGAGCATGATGGCAACTGACTGGAGGGAGAAACAAACTTGGGAACTTCCCCCTCCAGATGCGCCCCCTCTCGCCCCTCTACCCGCCCAACTCACCGCGCGGGAATTTTTTCAATTAAGTAAGTTTCTCTGGCGCACCCTGTACTTTAAAAGAATCACGTACGTGTTAGCGAAAATCGGCAGAACATTATGAAGCAACTTGTCCACTTCTTTGATGTTCGCTATTTCGGTGTTCGCTACTTTGGACCATCGCTCGTTTGCCTATCTAAGATAAAAAATTTCGAAGTTTGTATCCTCGATATATGGCTGAAGAAATTTTCTGAATATAAAATGAAGAAAAAAAATTGATTTTCCGGGGATTGAACCAATATGCTTACGGACCGTAAGCATAGTAATCCGTCGCGCTGCCAACTCTTCCACAACGCTTACTGTAGATAGAGAAACATTTGTGATACGCCTTTATCCATAATGTTTACTGTTGAAAAAAAATGCCGAAACGATTGCGGCAAAGGCGCAAGATTTCTTTTTGAACCTTCCACGGTCGTTTCGGCGTTTTATTTTTCGACGCGGTTCGTCGTTAATTTTTTAACCCGCATTTTCGGCCAAAACAGGCAACCGAGAGAAAACATTGATCTCGATACATGTTGTTCACTTTGAAATTCATTTAATGCATATTCCAATCCGCAGTACGGCCATACATATATGTCGAGCTCGATCGGACGGAAAACCTCGCTCCGTTCGCCTGTCGAGCGAGGGCGATTTGCGAGGGGCAGAGACTTTTCCTTCGCGAGCTACCCATTCGTGTTCAGGGAGACTAGAGTAAAGGAGTGCACACTCCATAGGAGATAAGAATCGATAGACGCCCCCAAAATCCCGACTTATAAGTGACCGCAAGAGGCGCTGCGATCGCAATTCCCCGAAGTATATAGTAATAATTGTAGCTAAAGGTTCTAGGCATGCGCATTAGAGGAAAGTTGTCCTTTTACCTTGGCGTGATTTGAATGATACCGGGTTTGTTGCGAGTGAAAAGTTTTGAAAAAGTGTGTGTCTCGAAAAAAGTTATCATTTTTACGAAAGGAGATAAGCGGTTGAAGACTGTATGTTTTTTAAATTAATTTATTTATCTATTAAAGAACATAAAAAATTACCGACGAAATTGTAACCCCGCAAGAGCAAGTAGGACCAATTTGTGTCAATGCTTGTTGAATTCTTTTGCAGTGACAAGTTTGAAAGGTAATGTTCTTGTAAGATCGAAGTTTCTTCGGTGATTTTTCGAGTATTGAAAAGAACTTTCGAAACATTTTTTAAATTTCATTGTTTAAATAATCCATCTACTTTTCAGTATGTTTATAAGAGACTATTCTCAGTCCCTGGATGTCAGAGCGGTCGTTACAACGACGAGGCGATAAAAGGACGAATGGGAATGCGGATAACGTCCATTTTTGCAGTGCCAAGGTAAGATATGTTGAAACTCAACTAGGGTAGGTCCATCAATTTTTACCAGTTACATTGGTAGCTTTAAAACAATTTTTTGAATCAGTGCAACACGCGACTCCAGGAATGGAGCACGGCCCTTGGTTTCGCAGTGGAAAAACGCACTTTGTTTGTGAGCTTCAATTCGCAGACAAATATGTTGAAAAGAGTGATGATTTCATAATCAATAGAAAAAAGGAATCGATATCACGAGATCAGACGCTCTTGGACGACGCTGTTGCATCGTCGATCGTTCCCTCTGCCCCTTCGGCATCGAGGTTCTTGATGATGCGGATGACTTCGACCTCTGTAAAACTTAGACTTCTCCCTCTTAGACTTCGCCGTCTGTAAAACTTAACTCACATTTTAAATGAGTCGTTGTCATCTCCCTACTAATCTCTGCTGACCGACTGACGAACACGCCGCGACTCTTTATACAGTAAAATGGGCTTTAGCAGACGACGTTTTAACTTCGTTCCGAAATTCCGCGAAAACGCGGCAACAAATCGAAAACCTAATGACAGTTTACCAATGTAATGTGATTTTTTCCTATCGATTTTTTTCGAGCTACTTTTCGATTTGTTCACTCAATCTCGGGATCTCATAATTTACGGCCGAATTTTCGGGTGACTTTTTACCCCAAAAATTCTTCCACACTCGTCCATTGTCTTTCATTGAATGAAATAAAGTCGTTGGCTCATGTCGTAAACATAACACATACGCCGTTGTGTGAATTGATTAACACTCTAGCGCAGTGTTTGTCAACCTTTTTTATAAGGCGGCACACTTGAATCTCTATAAAATTCTTACGGCGCACCTTCGAATTGGACTTCGCCCCGCGCCGCACGCCCCGCGAATCGACACTCGTTATGATGGTTGCCCGGGTATTATCACGTGATACATACATCCGCCTATTTTTTGACGGCACACAAAAAATACACTCACGGCATACCAGTGTGCCGCGGCACACCGGTTGAAATTCACGGCTCTAGCGCAACAGGCACAGCAACGCCACCGCTTTTTCGAACGGCACGACTCGAACTACACCCTGCTTGCAATATATATATATATTGAGACGTACAGGTCCGTCTGAGGCACCATACCCCCACTACAAATACGAACCGACCCATTATGAGAGTAGGGGAGAGGGAATAATACATCATAAAAAGTCAAATGAGCACGTACGACCTTCAAGGTCACAAGACAATAAGCGGAAGGAAAGACGAGTAAGGGAAGAAAAAACAGAAAAGAACAAAAACAGTCGAAAGTGTAAAAAGTTAGAGAGAAAAAGAAAAACAGAAAATAAACAAAAACAGTTGAGAAAAGGAACGACAGGTAAAAAGTAAGGGAAGGGGAAAAAGTCGTTGGAAAGAAAACAGAGAAAGTAACAAAAAAACAAAGGAAGCATAAATTTATTTAAAACATGAAAAAAGGTTAACAATAAAGGGAATGATGGGTAATTGGTAAGGGAAGGGGAACAATAAACAATAAAACATGGGTATAAAAGAGGAGGACATTTGGAGGAACGTCACTTCTCATCTACTTTTGTGTGGATCAAGCAGTACCGCTCAGCGGAGTACCACCTTTTCAGGAGGGAAAACTGAAGAGGGGAGCCTTGAAAAACAATAAAAGAAAGAAGTCATTAGCATAGAGTTTTTAAAGTCAATAAATATAAGGAGAAGAACAAAAAAAAAGAGTATTAAAAAACATTAAGATTAAACGAAGGAGGAATAAATTACGAAAGGATAAATAGAAAATAAGTATTAGGAGGATAGAAAGTGCGAGGAGGTATCAAAAATAACAGGCGACAATACACACACACATACACATACACCTGTAAAACACAAAATATCCGCAAGGGCACCCGAAAGTATCAGGAGAACCTGAAGGTCAGAGAAACGCGTCGCGAATTCCAAACGCCACAGGCGAGGGCGCGCCGCACCACACCGCGAATAATAGTACGATAGGAGAGGGGGTAGAGAATTACCAACCGACGGTAAAGCGATCGCGTTCAAGCAACTTTACCATCCGAGTGAGTCCGCAACTCGAGTATTGTACCGACCGAGACGCGACACACAAAACACACAAAACACACTCCAGCGACACATTAAAACACACAAGACACATTAAAACGCACAAAACACACTCCAGCGACACATTAAAACACACAAAATATACTCCAGCGATACATTGAAATACACAAAATACAACACACACAACACTTGTACACCGAAATCTTTTAACATTATATCGAGTCAGAAATATTGAATAAATGTCATTTTATTACCAAATACCTCCACAACAAAGAGTTTAAACTAATTTCTTCCCTGATCGAGTCCCGAACAAATAAAATTTATTCTAACCAATTCCGACCCGTTACAATATATATATATATATATATATATATATATATATATATATATATATATATATATATATATATATATATATATATATATATATATATATTGTGACGTTGCGTCACAAGGAAGTTGGGAAAAAGCTCGCGTGACCGCGCTCGGGCTTAATCTCTGCCACGCACCTTTAACCGGAAAAATTTAAATATTAATTTTCAGGTAGTTTTAAGGATTTCATGTATAGAAGCCGCGACACTATCCCCCCCCCCCCCTTCCTTCTCGCACCCCCTTATAACGATGGCGACACGACCACGCGGACTGTCGACTGGGGCCACGTCGGCCCGGCCGTCAACTCCGAGATCCAGCAACGCCATCTTCCGACGACGCGGACAGTGGACTGGCCGTCCGAGGGCCTCCCGCTGCCATCTCCCGAGTCTCCGGCCTACCGCGCATCAGGAGAGCCTGCAGCTCTCGCGCGGTATGGCTGGCGAGCGCCGTATCGACTGGGGCGCTCTGTTACGTCCCGGAGGGAGATTTAGGTGGGACTCGCGAGGTTGCCGATTTAGAGCGCGAAAGTTCGAATTGAATTAGATTGCGCAGTGAGTCTTTGTTTGGCTTCTGCGTGAGTTCCGAACACAGTTTAATAACAATTTCGATTGAGACGAATTTGAGGTGCGTGATTCTGGTAAGAGAGTTGGATCCGCCCGATGGATTGATCGTTGATCAAATAAATGTTCAGACACGTAGATTTTGTCTTATTTCACGTAGTGGACGTTTATTACGTTTAACTCTTACAAACTTATAATTTCGGTACAAAGATAGTTACGCGTACAATGATTACACGGAAACGGAGAGCGAAAGGGTTTAGCCTTGTAAGCCGACTGTTCAGTTCGGAGTTTGGATACAGAGTGTCTGCTCCTTCGTGATATGAAAATTAGGAAAGTCTGGTTGTAGGGGAAGGAGCTTTTTTGTGGGAATGCATTTTCGGATCAGAGCTTCTTAGTGATTGGTTAATCAATCGTGAGAATGTACGCTGCCTTACGCGATAGGTCGGCGTCATGCGTGGGAATAGTTTTGTTCGTCTACTTATTAGGTCATCGCTATGGTGAATGCAGCCATTGTTCTATGTCCGAGGATCGGGTTCAGCGACCGAGGTTTCGTGGGTCTTGCGATATGACGGGGTGATGTGTTCTGGCGCAAGCGGGTTTTCCTCGTGGGATTGTTTAGGTCTTAGGACAAGGCAGGATTGTGGCGTAGTTCGGTCCCTGCATTTTGTTCGAGTGCTCTAGGCGTAGGGTTTCTCTTCCGAGGCTGCGAGTACGCTCCTCTTGTAAATTCGTCTGTCGTTGGCTATATTTATGCGTGGGCGCCTACGTGCGACGGTTTCGCTTTTGGTCTTGTGGTACGTTTCGGCTATCGCTCGCTTAGCGTTAAAGAAATATAGGTTTTTGATCGATGAGCGAGGGTGCTGCTATCGTGCGTATTTGCCATCGTGGTTTCAAAAAGAGAGAGAAAAAAAGTGAAGGCTGGGATGTAACACCTCCCTCCTTCAAAATTGAGCGTCTTGCTCAATTAGATTCAATTATAATTATAATCGAAAGGTATGATCGCACGATTTGTGAGCTGGCATAGTCATTTATCGATTTACAATGTAGCTTAAGTATATTAGGAGATAGGTATTGTTTGTTATTTGATACAGTAACATAATGCAGTACCATAATGTTTGTGAGAAGTTACATTTCGCTTTGATTAATTTTATTCTTAGATTCTATCTGGTGTTTATCCACCAGGGAGAAGTAAAGGTATGTATATATTTTGATTTTATCTTACGCATTGTTAACGTATATCTTCAAGTGATAATGGTATGATTTTTATCTTATATGCTAAAATATGTTTTAAGTAATAGTCGCATGTTTTAACCCAATTTGTGGTAGTCGAGTTCGGTGGGGCGCGATGAGTGAGCTTAGATGATGTGGAAGGAGTCTGCAAGTGTGAGTGCATCGGGCTTCGGGTCTGTGAGATTGATTCATTAGTATGCTAGTTTAGCCCGATCGCAGTAGATGATTTTTCGCTTATTGTTTCCTAGTGCGATTTCGATGTCGTTTTGGTCTGGGAAAGTTTGTGTTATCTCATAAGGACCTAAGTAGTTATCGTCAAATTTTCCTACTCGCTGATTTTTAATCAGGTAGATTTGATCTCCGATTTGGAATTTTACGGGGTTGATTTTCTTATCGTAGTGAGTTTTGGATTTTTGTTTGGCATTTTCGAGGTTGTTGCGAGCTAACTATCGAACTTCTTGTAAATGATGCGCAAGGTTTCTGACGTGCTCGTCGTACGTTAAGATTTCGTCGAGATATGAAAATTGTGAGGGTAGTCGTGCTACCTTGCCTAAAACTGCCTGGAATCGTGTGTATTTCGTGCCTTCGTGTACGCTTGTGTTGTATGCGAAAGTTGCCAGCCGTAACCACTTATGTCAATCTTTTTTATTGGTGTAATGTTTCAGGTTGTCCGTGAGCACTTGATGACTTCGTTCGAGCGATCCGTTGGATTTTTAGGATCCTCGTTAATTATTTCATTACACAGCCGATGAAAGCTGCGCCTTGGTCTGTCAATATTACTTTAGGACATCCGAATAAGCATATGAATTCTGTGACTAGTGCGTAAGCGATTTCGTGCGCGAAATTCGAAAATTTTGAGAGGTTGTCTTGAATTGTTAGTATGAAGCGGTGACCAAGTTCAGATTCTGGGGTTATCGGTCCGACTATGTCCATTGCAATTTTGTCGAATACGCTGATCGGAGTATCTGTAATTACCATGGGTTGTTTGGTTTTAATTCTCACCAATTTTTTCCTCTGGCAACTGGCGCATTGACAAATGTAATCTTCTACTTGTTTTTTGAGATTGTCCCAAAAATATTGTTGTCGGATTCTGTTGTATGTTTTGGTTACGCCCTTATGACCTGATATTGGAGATTCGTGGCATTCTTTTATGATGTCGAGCCTGTCTTGCTCTGGTGGGACAGTAATTTCGTCGCGGCAGACTTTTATTTGGATTTCGGTATCCGCGAAAATTTCTCGAATGATGCTTTTTATTTTTGCCCATGCTAAGTCGTTAAGGTTACTGCGCTTCTGAGAAAATGCTGCTGATTTGACGTTTAATTCTACCATCGTTGTTTTCAGATTTCGGAGGGATTTGGTAAGATTTTCTTTCGTTAAGGATGATGTGGAGTTTTCCTGTGTTACGAGGGAAACTCCACTCGTTTCTTTGGTGTTCCCGATATGAGAACTTGTCCGATTTCGAAGGTGTTAGTTGGGGATAGATTTTTTAGCAAGCCCATCTCGATTAATCGTTTGCCGATATCGTTCGAGACTGTACCATCGGCAGAAATGAAACAAATGTAATTGTTTTTTGTCATTTCGATGTTGTCTCTTGTTTCGATGACGTTAATGAATTCCGTTTGTTGCTCGTTGTTGTTTATTGGCTCCTCTTCAGTGGTATTTGTTCTGCTATTGTCGTTTCCGTTTTCTATCGTAGGGGGGGGGGGGGGATTATTGAATGGTGTCAGGAGGGAGCATTTTCTTGTTGATGAAAAGATTCGTTTTCGGAGCTGTGGCGTTTGCAACGTTTGGAAGAGTGGGTGGGGGTTGTTCTTGGCCCGGAGAACTCCTGATTATTTTTGTTTGTGAAGTACTCCTGGGTAGACTTTTTTTACCCTTCGCTACTTGTGCACGTGAGGCACTAGTGTGTGCGTGATTGCTTGTATCAGGGCAGCAAAAACATTTTTTGGGTTTTCGTGGTCTGGAGGATTTACGAGTGGCTAAAATGAATGGTTCCCCTTTTTTGGCGATGGCGCTTACATCGTCCGTGCGCTGTTCTACGTTGGTAGTTGGGGGTCTCGTGACTTGACTTTTATGACTTTCATCTGTTGATTTTCTATCTTCGTTTGAAAAGCCTACGTCCATAGGTTCAGTGATGTGATTGTCCGTGAGACTTTTCTTTTCGTTAAGAGGGAACAATTCATCCTCTCCAAGAGATTCTTCGCTCGTGTTTCCATGACTATCTGGACGGTTAGGCATTTGGTGGAATTTCCTTTTGGTACATCCAGTGGGTGATGGAGTGAGTTCTAGTGTTTCGTGAGCGCGGTTTTCGAAATTTATGGCAATATTGCTTACGCTATCGTCGCTCGATTCTTGCTCCGAAGATGAAGATCTTCCGAGCGTAGCGAAGTTACTCGGCGCCATGTGGGTAATGTCTTCCTCGTCTCCCGAAGACGATGTAGATTCGGGTTTTGAAGGGTTCCCGAAGGGGAGATGCTGAAGTGTGTGGCTTCTTCGTTTCACTAGTACTTTGAGTTTTTCCCTTCGATATTCTGGTGAATACGATTCCTGGTTTTCCGAGGAATTCAAGTTTTGATGCTCTGAGGAATTTGATGATTGTTGCTTTGAAGAACTTGGTCTTCGATGCTCTGAAGAGTTTGTTTTTTGCTGTTTTGGAGGATTTGATTTTTGATGGTCTGAGGAATTTGATTCTTGATGCTCTGAAGAAATTGATTTATTACGTGGCCTCTTTTTGTTGAGGTCTTTGATGATCGGTTGATCAGGCCGGTCACCTTGAGTTAGATTTGATCCTTTGGCAAGCGGGCTTTCGTACGTTTCTCTCGGAGTTGCCGTATCTGTAAGGTTGCTTGTTTGGAGAATCGAGATTGCTTGATTTTGAATTTCGTTCGATCGCTCTGCAACGGGACTCACGTACGTTTCTCTCGGAATTGCCGTGTCTGTGAAGTCGGTTGCTCGAGGAATAGATATTGAATGAATTAGTGGGGAAGCATTCGTGATGTCTTCCTCCGAAGTAGTTTTTGATTTTTTGAGTTTTTTATTACTGGCGCTTGGATCCGATGACGAATTTGTTCTCGCGATGCCTGGGTTTGGATGTAGAGTTTTTCCTCCGTATGGGGTGTCGTTAGTACGCCATTTGAATTTGTTAGGGAGAGTTATTGGATTTCGAGAAAGTGCGTCGGCGTTTGTATTAACTCTTCCTGGCTTGTACTGGATTTTGAAATCGAACTCTTTTAATCTTTCTCTCCATCTCAGCACGCGTGACGTCGGGTCGTTCATAGAGTTTACCCAGAAGAGTGGCCGGTGTTCGGTCAGTAGGGTGAATGGCCTACCATAAAGATAGGGTCGGAAGGTTTTTAAGGCAAATACCACAGCGACCATTTCTTTTTCCAAAGTGGAATAATTTCTTTCGGCCTTGTTCCGAGAAAGTTGGGTATTGGAGAATCGGTGTTGAGCATAGCTTGTCGCAATGTTTTGAATGCTAATTGATGTTGAGATGTCCAATGAAATTTAATAGTTTTGCTAGTGAGATCCGAAACGGGCTTTGCAATTGCTGCAAAATTTTTTATGAAGCGGCGATAGTATCCAGCTAGACCTAGGAATTCTTTTACGTTCTTTGGAGTTTTCGGTATTTTGAATTCTCTCACGGCTTCAATGTTTTTTGGATCGGGTTTTAATCCATCTGCAGAGATTTGATGTCCCACATATCTTACTTTAGTTCTTAAGAATTCGCATTTATCCGTTTGGAGAGTTAGATTTGCGTTACGTAATCTTTCCGCAAGTTTTCTAAATTTGCTTTCGTGTTCCTCGATTGATCGTGCGTAGATTACTATATCGTCTAGATATATGAATAAATCGTTACCCTGTAATCCTTTTAGAAGAAGGTCCATCAATCGTTGGAATGTGGCTGGTGCATTTTTTAATCCGAATGGCATTCTATTGAATTCGTAATGATCGTGAGGAGTCGTAAAGGCTGTTTTGTGTTTGTCTTTCGAATCCATTTCTATCTGATGAAAGCCAGATGCTAGGTCAAAAATGGAGAAGTACTTAGCACCGCCGAGTTGGTCAAGGATGTCTGTTTTTAACGGCAGGGGGTAAGCATCTCCTATTGTGACATCGTTTAACTTTCTGAAATCGATTACGAGTCTCCATCGTTTATTGCCTTTTGAGTCTGCTTTTTTCGGAACTATCCAAACTGGTGAATTATACGGTGACTTCGAGGGTTCAATGATATTTAATTGTAGCCGATCGTTAATTTGTTTTTCTATTTCCGGTCTTTGGAATGGCGGATGTCTGTACTGTGTTGTATTGACCGGTCGATCGTCTACAGTGGGAATTCGATGTTTGCATTCGTTTGTTGATCGGAGGGGTTCACCAGGTAGATGAAAGAGGTCTACGTATTTTTCTACGAGTGTAGATACCGCATTACGCTCTTCGTCATTGAGGTGATTAAGCCGCAAAATACTCATTACTCCGTTGGCACGGTTTTCTCGCATCCGAGGGTTTTTGTGCTCTAGGGTCTGTGTATTCGCGGTGTGGTCATCCTCTTGATCGTTCTCGTCTGTACTCATATCGAAAGGATAGAGTGAAATTACGGGAACCTCTACTTTGACGTCCTCGTTCAAGGTATTGATAGCGTACAGGTATGCTTTGCCATTGGTATTTTTAACCAATGCTTCGCCTGCAAAGATGCCATCTCGAAATGGTATACGGGGTACGTAACCTGTCTCTAGTGGGTTTCCGACTCGAATGAACATGATCGTTTTCTGTCTGGCCCGCAGAAGAAATGATTCTGTGTTTGTAAATGGGATGTCCACGTTGTTGACTCGTACGTATCGCCCTTCCCAGTCGATTCTACCTTTACTTTCTCCGTTTGTTTCATGACCGAGGATTGCGTCGAATTCAACAGGGAAGTCGTTCGGGACAACATTGAATGTTACGGACTGGTCATGAATTGCGATGTTAATTTGTCCGAGTGTCCTGGGTCTATCGATGATCGAAATTCCGTATAATTCGTAAATTATGAGATTGTTTATGAGATTTGGGTGACGAATATTTTCGATTTTGATCAAATTTAATTGTGAGCCTGAGTCTGCGAGAAATAATGTTTGCGTTTTCTTGAGATCTTCTGATTCAATGCTAATTGTGGGTGAGTGGTAGTTATTCGTTCGTGTGCTCAGGTTACAAGAGGCTTGGAGGATTTTTTGTTTCGTTTCCGATTTTACTGTGTCTGGCGTCCTTGGGTGTTTGGGCCCGTCGAGACGCCTGGTCGAGGGGTCGTTGACTCGTTTCCCGGCTTGAGCCTCGTCTTTTCTCCCATTATTATATGCTCGTTTACGGCATTGATTTATGAAGTGGCCCGGTTTTTTACAATAGTTGCATGATATGTTACTTCTATTTGTAGCATCTTTTGGTGAATTGTCTTTCGCTAGAAGGTAGCAATCATTTGTTGTGTGGTTTATTTTTTTGCAGTAATTGCAGAATTTGCTCGGGTTTGCACGAAAGGTTGAGCTTCGGGGTTTGTTTTCGTTTTGACTATATGATTTGTTGAAAGGTTGAATTGGTAGGCAAGTCGATTACGTATTTTCTGGGTCGATTGGTCCTAACATTTTTTCGATATCCGTTGCTTGTTTGAAAATGCTTTCGAGATTTGGGTACCGGTTGCATGCTATATAGGGGCGATAGGCGGCGTTAAGACCTCTTCGAAATTGATCAGTCGCTATGTCTTCCGCGAAAATTCTCGCTCCTTCGATGGAACGTAAGTTCGAATTCTCAATGGCTTGGTTTGTCTTTTTCAAGTGAGTGTTTAGTCTACTGTAGAAGCTGAGTACCGTTTCTTTATCTTTTTGGGAAAATGTGCTCATCTCCGTGATCCAGGTGAGAGGGGGTTTGGAAGGGATAAATTTTCGTTTTAGGATGTCTGTGAACTCATCGATTGTTGTTATTGTAAAGCTTTCGAGACTATGGCAAGCGATTCCTTTGCATTTACTCTTTAAGAGTGTGACTATTAATCGTTCGCCTACAGCTGGGATGAATTCTTTCGCGTTATCGCAATAGCTCAATAAATTGTTTAACGAACATGTTTTAGGCGTCCCATCGAACTCGGGTAAATATCTTGTGAAATCTCGATAATTAGCGTGTAGTGGATATATATTATTTTCAAAAGACGCTCGATAATAGTTATGCGCATTTGGTGGTGGAATTGTTGTCTGTGATGTGTAGATTTGACTCTGTTGAGCTGGGTGATGGGCTTCCGAAGTCTCCATTTGGATTGGTGTAGACATTATGAGTTTATGACTTTCTCAGTGATGATCTTGTGGCTCGCTCGTACCAATGATATTTGGTTGCAGCCAAGTGGCGTTAGGCTACTTGACTTGTCGTGAGGTGCGGCTGGTGTTTTGACCTGCAGTCCGGGTGTGCGTCGCTGGCTCGGGTCTGCTCGTCGGTCTTGCGTCCCTCGTTAATTTATGGCTCTGCGTCCCTTGTGTTGATCTCGGTGCGACGTTGGTGTGGAGCACTTGTTCGTTTCACACGAAAGAGAGTCTTTTATTTATTTTTACACGATGGTTTATTCCGCGTTCCTGATCCGTTTTTCACCGACACTGGATTGATTGTCACCAGTATTATAACCGATGAATTGTCTCTTTGTTTTTCCGCTGCCACCAGTTTTATTACTGCGGGTAATTTATTTGAATTTCTTTTCTTTTTTTTCGCTGCCACCAGTTTTATAACCGATGGCGTCTTAAAAGAGTTATTTCGTTTTTTTCCGCTGCCACCAGTTTTATTGTATACAAAACTGTTACGTCCCGGAGGGAGATTTAGGTGGGACTCGCGAGGTTGCCGATTTAGAACGCGAAAGTTCGAATTGAATTAGATTGCGCAGTGAGTTTTTGTTTGGCTTCCGCGTGAGTTCCGAACACAGTTTAATAACAATTTCGATTGAGACGAATTTGAGGTGCGTGATTCTGGTAAGAGAGTTGGATCCGCCCGATGGATTGATCGTTGATCAAATAAATGTTCAGACACGTAGATTTTGTCTTATTTCACGTAGTTCACGTTTATTACGTTTAACTTTTACAAACTTATAATTTCGGTACAAAGATAGTTACGCGTACAATGATTACACGGAAACGGAGAGCGAAAGGGTTTAGCCTTGTAAGTCGACTGTTCAGTTGGGAGTTTGGATACAGAGTGTCTGCTCCTTCGTGATATGAAAATTAGGAAAGTCTGGTTGTAGGGGAAG
>OZ023314.1:42086257-42138757 GCA_964007375.1 Ophion obscuratus
GAATCCAAGTCCACATGCAAGTGTTTCTGTTGTGGAATAATTTCTACGATCTGAGAATGCCGCCCTGATCATCGGATTCCTTCACGTTCGTCGTCCACAGCAGCAGTAGTAGTCCTCAATGGCTCTTATCGTGCCGTGAGTGATAGATTTTTAAAAATCACCCTTTGTGGACGAATCTGAATAATCTACGGGATATTTCGATAATGAAACCCAAAACATAATTTGAATGGACGGTTTTTCATTTTCGACTCGTCCCGATCCGATTAAAGAAACTGTTGAAACAGGTGTACTTATCAACGTCGAACCTCATGTGAATTTCTCTTCGAGTCGACGACTTTTAGATCGGAAAAAGAAACCGAGTTCGCATGCAAGTGTTTCTGTTGTGGAATGCTCCCTATAATCTGAGAATGCCGCGCCGACCGACGCATTCCACGCATTCATAGTCCACAGCAGTAGGAGTAGAAGGCCGCAATGGCTTTTTTCGGGCCGAGGGTGATAGATTTAAAAAAATCATCCCCTGGAAACAAATCTGAATAATCTCGAGGTCATTACGATAATGAAACCCAAAACATAACTTGAATTCACCGGTTGTCATTTTCGTCTCGATCCGATAAAAGAAACGGTTGAAACAGAAACACGGTCTTGAAACAGGGTTGAAATCTCTTGTGAATTTCTCTTCTAGTCGACGACTTTTAGATCGGGAAACGAATCCGAGTCCGCATGCAAGACTTTCTGTTGTGGAATACGCTCTACATTCTAAGTATGCCGCGCCGACCCTCGGATTCGTTCACGTTCAGAGTCCACAGTAGCAGTACAAGTCCTCAATAGATACTTTCATGCCGAGGGTGATAGATTTCAAGAAATCACCGCCTGGGAACGAATCTGAATAATCTCGAGCTTATTTCGATAATGAAACCCAACACATGATAGGAATGGACGGTTTTCCATTTTTGATTCGTCTCAATCCGATAAAAGAAACTGGTGATACAAACATATTTATCAACGCCGAATCTGATGTGATTTTCTCTTCGATTCGACAACTTTTAGATCCGGAAACGAATCGGAGTCCGCATACGAGTGTTTCTGTTGTGGAATACTCCCTACAATCTGACAATGCCACGCCGACTATCGGATTCGTTCACGTTCACCGTTCATAGCAGCAGTAGAAGTCCTCAATGGCTACTTTCGTGCCGAGGGTGATAGATTTTAAAAAATCACCCCCTGGGAACGAATCTGAATAATCTCGAGGTTATTTCGATAATGAAACCCAAAACACAATATGAATGGACGGTTTTTCATTTTCGATTAGTCTCGATCCGATAAAGAAACGGTTGAAAAAGGCGTACTTATCAACGTTCAATCTCATGTGAATTTTTGTTCGAGTCGAAGACTGTCAGATCGGGAAACGAATCCGAGTCCGCCTGCAAGTGTTTCTATTGTGGAATACTCTCTACAATCTAAAAATGCCGCGCCGACCCTCGGATTCGTTCACGATCAGAGTCCACAGTAGCAGTACAAGTCCTCAATAGCTACTTTCGTGCCGAGGGTGATAGATTTAAAAAAAATCACCCCCGGGAACGAATCTGAATAATCTCGAGGTTGTTTCGATAATGAAACCTAAAACATAAGTTGAATGCACCGTTTTGCATTTTCGATCCGTCTCGATCCGATAAAAGAAACGGTTGAAACAGGCGTAATTATCAACGTCGAATCTCATGTGAATTTCTCTTCGAGTTGACGACTTTTAGATCCGGAAACGAATCCGAGTCCACATGCAAGTGTTTCTGTTGTGGAATAATCCCTACAATCTGAGAATGCGGCGCTGATCATCGGATTCGTTCACGTTCATCGTCCACAGCAGCAGTAGTAGTTCTCAATGGTTACTGTCGTGCCGAGGGTGATGCATTTTTAAAAATCACCCCCTGGATATGAATGTGCATAATCTCGAGGTCATTTCGATAATGAAACCCAAAACATAACTTGAATCCACCGTTTTTCATTTTCGATTCGTCTCGATCCGATAAAGGAAACGGTTGAAACAGGCGTACTTATCAACGTCGAATCTCGTGTGAATTTCTCTTCGAGTCGACAACTTTTAGATCGAGAAACGAATCGGAGTCCGCATACAAGTGTTTCTGTTGTGGAATACTCCCTACACTCTGAGAATGCCGCGCCGGCCATCCGATTCGTTCACGATCATAGTCCATAGTATCAGTAGAAGTCCTTAGTGGCTCCTTTCGTGCCGAGGGTGATAGATTTTTAAAAATCACCCCCTGGATACGAATGTGAATAATCTCAACGTCATTTCGATAATAAAACCCAAAACATAACTTGAATGCACCGTTTTTCATTTTCGATTCGTCTCGATCCAATAAAAGAAACGGTTGAAAAAGGCGTACTTACCAACGTTCAATCTCATGTGAATTACTCTTCGAGTCGACGACTTTTAGATCTGGAAACGAATCCGAGTCCGCATGCAAGTGTTTCTATTTTGGAATACGCTCTACAATCTAAGAATGCCGCGCCGACCCTTGGATTCGTTCACATTCAGAATCCACAGTAGCAGTACAAGTCCTCAATAGCTACTTTCATGGCGAGGGTGATAGATTTCAAAAAATCACCCCCTGGGAACGAATCAGAATAATCTCGAGGTTATTTCGATAATGAAACCCAAATCTTAATATGAATGGACGGTTTTCCATTTTTGATTCGTCTCCATCCGATAAAAGAAACTGGTGATACAAACATATTTATCAACGCCGAATCTGATGTGATTTTCTCTTCGATTCGACAACTTTTAGATCCGGAAACGAATCGGAGTCCGCATACGAGTGTTTCTGTTGTGGAATACTCCCTACAATCTGACAATGCCACGCCGACTATCGGATTCGTTCACGTTCACCGTTCATAGCAGCAGTGGAAGTACTCAATGGCTACTTTCGTGCCGGGGGTGATAGATTTTTAAAAAATCACCCCCTGGGAACGAATCTGAATAATCTCGAGGTTATTTCGATAATGAACCCCAAAACATAATTTGAATGGACGGTTTTTCATTTTCGATTCGTCTCGATCCGATAAATAAACTGTTGAAATAGGCGTATTTATCAACGTCGAACCTCATGTGAATTTCTCTTCGAGTCGACGACTTTTAGATTGGGAAACGAAACCGAGTTCGCATGCAAGCGTTTCTGTTGTGGAATACTCACTACAATCTGAGAATGCCGCGCCGACCCTCGGATTCGTTAACGTTCATAGTCCACAGTAGCAGTAGAAGTCCTCAATGGCTACTTTCATGCCGAGGGTGATAGATTTTAAAACATCACCCACTGGGACCGAATCTGAATAATCTCGAGGTTATTTCGATAATGAAACCCAAAACATAATATGAATGGACGGTTTTACATTTTCGATTCGTCTCGATCCGATAAAGGAAACGGTTGAAACAGGCGTATTTATCAACGTGGAATCTCATGTGAATTTCTCTTCGAGTCGACGACTTTTAGATCGAAAAACGAATCCGAGTCCGCATGCAAGTGTCTCTGTTGTGGAATACTCCCTACAATCTGAGAATGCCGCGCCGACCATCCGATTCGTTCCCGATCATAGTCCATTGTAGCAGTAGAAATCCTTACTGGCTACTTTCGTGCCGAGGGTGATAGATTTAAAAAAATGACCCCCTGTTTACGAATGTGAATAATCTCAAGGTCATTTCGATAATGAAACCTAAAACATAACTTGAATGCACCGTTTTTCATTTTCGATTCGTCTCGATCCGATAAAAGAAACGGTTGAAACAGGTGTTACGTCGTGGGTCCCATTTTTAATCGATAATTAACCGTCTTTTAATCTATCATTCAAGATTTGAATTTACGAATGGGAAGTGTGCCACGAACGTACGCATTATAATGAATTAAGTCATATGACTTATATGACGGTAAGTTACCGTCGGAGCAGAAAAGCTCCATGTTTAAGCGGGAATGTGCCCACTTGGGATAGGTGCTTGGTAAAGTCGTTGCTGTATAATTTGACGCATGAGCGACAGGAACGCAAATAAGAAAGTAGCGTGAAATTGTGCTTACCTTGGTGAGAACGAGCGGCGTTGCGTAGCGGGTCAAAACTACTCGATCATGTGACCGAATTTATCCAGGAATCGCCAAGATGATCCGGCGTGACCCGACCTGTCGTTGCCCAGACGGGTACCCGGTGCTCGTGCGAATGCGATGGCCCTGTGATCCCGATGTTTTTGGGAGCAGTCAGGGACTACGAGGACCGGATTAATTTTATAAACGATACGTTCGCTTCGAAATAAAAATATACATGTATAGATTCTATAATTATTTGAACCGCTGAGTGAGTGCAAGACGTGCCAGGTTACGGCACCGTTGACGCACTATGTCTGGCTCCACCTCCGCCCGGTTACGGCGATTGGCGGCCAGCCGCGAGAACAAATGGTGAGGTTGAGAATAACGGAAGCCGACGCCCGAACACTAAGCACCGGTGTGACCGTGCCCGTCGCTGACCTACCGAATTACGGTGGGTCGGCGCGTGTGGCGTATTCGTGCGGCAAACCTTCCGAATTCCCGGGAAAATACCCTGGGTATACGTCTGATTTTGAACGGATGAGGTTTTTTAATTTTTTGAGCGAATGTATCGGGAAACGTATTCGTCTAACGCATAGGTACAGATTAATATGAAATTAAATTTGGTTCGCTGAGCGAGTCTAGTGCGTGCCAGATTACGGCACCGCCGACTCGCTACGTCTGGCCCACCTTCGCCCGGTTACGGCGATTGGCGGCCAGCCGCGAATACAAATGTCATGGTCGAGGGAAATCGATGTCCGAATACTAAGCACCTGGTTAACCGTGTCAGTCGCTAACCTCACAGATTACGGCGGGTCAGCGGATGTGGCGTGTTCGTGCGTCAACTTTCCCAAGCCTCGTGAAAAGCACTTCGAGATTTGTCCAATTTTGGACAGGTATGATTTTATGGGTGAGGCGATTACGTGCGTTAGGAAAAATTCCGTGAGCGAGAGGAAGAGAGAGAGAGATAGAGAGAGAGAGAGAGAGAGAGAGAGAGAGAGAGAGAGAGAGAGAGAGAGAGAGAGAGAGAGAGAGAGAGAGAGAGAGAGAGAGAGAGAGAGAGAGAGAGCGAGTGAGAGAAAGAAATGCACTACGATGATTTGTTCGTTTCGTGTTTACACGCACGAACGAGAGACAAATATATTTTAATTATTTGCTCGGATAATGTTATACTTGTGCGCGGTCGCCGTATTTTGCGTAATTTTAGTAGAGCGAAAAAATCATAGGTGATACAAAGAATTGTGTATTTTACACGTAAGTAAGCGTAGTTCCATTCAATAAAGAGAATAATATATGTTTCGTAAATTTATTCGTTGCAGTGTTTGACTTGTTATGTTTCCCTTTTTTTAAATTATTATTTGAACAATTAATACCGGTTTTACAGAGACTTATATTTACACTGACGAAGAGATCGGCTTAAACTCGAAAAGAATATAAGATAAAATAATTGTACCGGTTTTCAGAGCGTCGACTCAGCGATGCGCGCTGTTGGACAGACCGGACGGAATTGACTGGCCAGCTCCCGGAGCGCAATATGTATCCTCGCCCTCTTTGTCTCTGAGACAAAGGGCTTGGCGTCATTACCCTCGCTCTCGAGCTCGGTCCCCATGTAACCGAATATTAGCACTGATAACGTTATTTTTCTCGAGGTATACATGAGCAATGAAATGAATATTTTTCGTTATCGGCAGGATGTGCTGACTACGTGGTGACCAAGCCCCGAGGAGGTCTGTGAGAAAACTCGCGATGCAGCTGACCGCTTGGGAACAGTTTTGCGGGTTATTCGAGGACTCTCGCGTCCCCGATATATACATAATATAGATATAACAATATTTCTTATTTCTGGGTCCATTGCATTATGGTTGACACGAATATACATATATATGTTAGATACTAATTCGGGGACTCGTGAATGTCCCCGAAATATGCATGTAAGTAGAGGTATTAATAGTATTATTTGGACTGCGGAGACTCTCTTGGATGTCCCAGGAGTTTACCGAGTATATATATATATATATTTGTGTGTATCACTTTGAGGACTTATGTCCCCGAAGTGTGCATGAAAGTAGGTATGTATTGAATATTGCCTCGGGACTCGGGTCTATGTCCCTGAAGCGTATGGAGTATGAATATGTATGTGTGTGTGTATGTATATCTTCTATATAAATAAAAAGAGAAGTCCTGACTGACTGACTGACTGACTGACTGACTCATCAACGCCCAGCCCAAACCCTTGGACCTAGAAAGCTGAAATTTTGCACAAAGGTTCCCTTTATAATGTAGACAAGGAATAAGGAAGGATTTTTCGAAATTCAACCCCTAAGGGAGTTAAATTGGGGGTGAAAGGTTGTTTGGGTTTGGTTGGGTTTAACCCGTTAGGGGTCGAACAAACCCAAACAAACCCAAGCAAACCCAAACAAACCCAAACAAACTTGACACAAATAAATTATAAAGTAAATTATAAACTTTGTCACTTTTATTTTTCCTAAACTACCCCCTAAGAGGGGATTTGGGGGTATCAAAGTTTGTATGGAAGAATTTTAACGCGCGGTTCGATTAACTCGAAACTCAGTATTTATGCTTGAGAACAAAAATAAAGAATAACGTGAGTAGTATGGGGGCCACTATGGCGACCCCCACTCCTCGTCCCCACTCCTACCCCCACTCCTCGGTAGCCGAGGTGGTGGGGGGTGGAGTGGAGATTTCCCCCCACGCCCCGCGTGGAGGGGGAATGGCCGGAGTGGAGGGTTCGCCATAGTGGCCCCCTTTTTTTTTTGCTTTATTCAAATATGTTCACAAAGTATACATTTTTATGATATGTACATGATATCGCTGCTAATTAACCGTTTCAACTGATGATTTATGAGATTATCGGTGACGCTTGTTCTGGCGCGTGCGGAGAGTTCGCCGGGAATAGAGGATAGGGTGCGTTGAACGCTTGCTTGAATTTTCGTCTTCCTTTTACGAATCCGTCGTCGTAAACGACGCGCTGTCATGCTGAATATTTCGGTTGCGATTACGCTGACAACTGTATTTTTACACTTTGTCACGTCCTCGGTGGAACGATGAAGCCATGCCATGTAGTCGTTTATGCGTTCCTCCAATAGCTGCATCACGACGAAGTCATCTTTTATGAAGGTGAAGAATGGCGCCGCATGGTGTATAGCGTTTGCTCCGTAGTCGTTGCAGTTTTGGATAGTTACGGTGGGTTGGTTGAGATGTTCACCGTATTCTAAATTGTAACTATCGCAGGAAACCACGGTGGGGACCGTAGGAGTGTTTCCCTCGTCGTTGAGATACGCTGTGATCGTAGAGAGACGTTCGCGAAAATCCAACCACGATGGAGTATTTAGCGTTGCCCAGCCGTTGCTGTCGCATGTGAAGCGTATGACAGGGTGTAATTGATTAGCACCGATAACTTCAATACCCAACCGCACACTTTTTGTCAAGCAATTGTTGAGATTCTGGGATATTTGTAGCAGCAGCGGGCACGGTTTATAGCAGCTATTATCGGAAGTCGCGCTTGCCATGGCTGCTCTGGGTAGACTGAACCACGCAAGCGAGATGTCGTTGTCTTTCGCGGGAACTGCAGACGCTGCACTACGCGGCGGCTGGCTTGAATTCCAGACTGTTAAACTTGTCCCCGAAGAATTCCATGAGAAGATTATTCTCGCGCGCAGCCGTTACCATCTGCTGGAACAGCGTTTCGTTTTCCAGAACTTTCGTGAATCTGGATGGTAGAAAGCACGTGAACTCCCTGTCCACTTCAACAATGATTCGGGGCCCGAAGCGTGTTTTTACGGCCCGTACATCAGAAATCTTGTAGTCAGTTTTTAGCGAAAGCTCCGACAGTTTTTTCGCCGGAAGGAACTCCGACAACTTTCCGATATATATATATATATATATATTCACTAAAGTTATTCCGAGGACTAGTGCCTTCAAAGTATGCATATGAGTATACGAATGGTACATAAGGACTCTGAGGTCCTAGAGTGTATATATGTATATACAGGGTGACAATTATAAAGTGGCCACCAATTTTTTGAAATTCTTGCGCGGCCATTTTGGGACGGCAAAGATGCGCTTTTGAAATGGTTTTTCGAGACCTCTTCGAAAAAAATGTAGCGCCTATGTTGCAAAAGTATATTCCACCAAAAAAAAAAAAAATTCTCGGTAAAAATTAAAATGGCATTCCGCGCTTACAGAAGCAAAGTGGACTTGATTCTGAACACGTAGGACCCGGATGAGGGCCTCAAAAAAAATGGTACCATTGAGAAAAAGACGATTAAAAAATCAATATCGAACGATAGTTCAAACTGAAGTCCGAGGAACGGCGGAGTTGGAATGGCCAGGAACGGAGTGGGCGTTGGAGCATTCGCCGCTATCTTCTTGACGTGGCTGTCATGAGGTTGTAGAAGTCACCGAGAGATGTCGGGTCGTGGCTGACGTTACGATGACAAGCGTTCGAGTGTGCGGGTGTAACGTGGAATATGAATGTCGAACGGGCTTCATCTGTATGCAGGACCAGCGGAATCGGCGAAGAAAAAATACGAAAGCACCTAAAAAGCCTGGCCAAGAGTCAATAATTAAACGAGCGATTGTCGTGAGACACTCAAAGACTGGCCCAACGATTCGAGCCGCGCTGGGTGGATGTACTGTTTGTGAACGCAAAGAAAACGGTCTTCCCGAAATCGTGTTTAAGGGGTCAATTAAGATAAGAAAGAATGCGTGACGATTAAAAGTGAATGCGGTCTTAAAGATCATGAGGAAGTAAGTTCACGTTAGAGTTTTACGGCAAGAGGAGGCGATTTAGAGCAGGATTTAAGGGGTTGAATTGCAAAACAGGGCGCGTGCAAATTTGTTTGTCATAAACGGATCAGAGGACATCCCTCAAACGGGGCGAACGTTTTGTTTTTGGGTGTGAGGAAGCTCCTTAGCGAGATGTTGATTATCGACGAGAAATGTTGAGGGGCTCACGCTGAAGAAGCATACGCGTGAATCTTATTTTGAGTCGAAGTAGAGAATTTTTACGAGATAAAGTACATTTATAGACTTGTGCAGTGGCAGTTGAAACTTGAACGAAAACTCGACTTTGGGGAACCGCATTTTACGGGGCCAAATTAAGAAGAGCGGCATTACGGCATTCGCGATTTATCGTGGAACGGCTTTAGTGAGTTTGTGAAAATATGGAATAGAATCAATCTACTCTTTTCAGATGCAAAATAGCGACCTAACTTTGTCTCGAGTCCGGGACCTCTTTGAAGGTGTCAGACAGTGGTCCCAAATCCCAAAAGGCCGGCCAAAAGTCAAAAACTTATTCAATTCGGGTGAAAGTCTGTACTCGGGGGTTTTCCGGGTCGCTGATTACGAATTCGGAATCAAAATTTATAAAAACATAATGGCGGAAAATTCCTTCGGAAACGTATTCAATTCGGGTAGAAGTCGGGACTCGGGGGTTTTTGGGGTGGCTGATTACGATTTCGTAGTCAACATTTAGAAAAAACAAAATGGCGGAACATTTCTCCGGAAACGTATTCAATTCGGGTGGAGGTCTCGACTCGAGGGTTTTCGGGGTCGCTGACGACGAATTCAAAGTCAAATTTCGAACTAAAAACATCGCGGCTCCAGTCTGGCTAAAAAATGGCGCCGCGGCGGGTAATCATTTAATTTCTGTCGAATTTCCTGCATAGAAATTTTCGAGCGCACTGATTACGAATAAGTAATCATATTCCCAAAATACAAAATGGTGCATTCGATGTGGACGGCTCCATCGTCGAACGTCAATTCGATTTGCAGGGAATTCACTTTTTAGGAGTCTTCAACGTTGCTAATAATGAATATGAAGTCAAATTTTGGAAATTATGATTTTGAATAAATTAAATGGAAAATGTAATGAAAGTTGACATTTGAAGATTTGGGAAGAGGAGCATTGGAATACAGTGATTGATCATTCTTACAATGACAATGATGATTTATAATGTATTTCTTTTATTCTTTCATTTCTTATCGGTATAATTTTAGCATCTCTTACAATTAATCGCAGTCCTGCCACTTGTCATCATCGCCATATTTATCGCTCGTATTATTTGAAGAAATCTGACGTCATTCTGTAACTGAAGGTGGAATCAATAGTTCAACCGCGTATGGGAATAACGATCTTAGTTTCATTGGAGGAAGTTTTCGCAGACTGGATATTATTGGATCTGACGTTACTAAAAGTCTGCAAAACAATGTCTTCCATGTTTTTTATGCAGTCACATTTCCGTGAAAAATCTTCTCGGAATCTTTTTATGTACTTGGTACATGATTCCTGAGCTTCTTCAGACATTTGTCCGACGAGGAGTAACGAAGATTCCACAATTCCATGACCGTGAATGAGAATTTGATGTACTGTTGTTGGCGTGGAGTACCACGAATAGAGTTCGACTAATTTTTGTGCAGTATCTTCAGTGTATTTGCGAAATATGGGTATAGTGTTTTCGAAACCACAAAAAATTACCTGAAATACAACATGATATCGCTTTATCCATTCTTCATCAATTTCCGTTATCGAGGCGAAAATTTCAGAATTTTCGAAAAAACTCCTCACTGTATTTCCGTCGTTATCATTGAATTATTTGGACGTAGGACCGCAAAGGTAGCAACGCATACTTGTCGATGTTTTCGTAATAGAATTAAAAACTTTACCATCTATCACAACACAAGTTTGAAATTGATGTTAATTTCTTTGCGGTCCATTACGGTTTGAAAGGGCACCAAGTTTCTCTCTTGCGCTTCGATACAATCAAGTTCTGCCCTAGTTGCTTCGGCAGTTTCGGGCAAGAATTCAATGTTAACTAGGCTAAAAAATCTTGGCGACGAAGGACGTGGATTTTTCAAAATAATCAGGCGTGGGATTGACTCGATCAAAGATTTGGAACGAAATAAGTGAAATAAAGATAATGACGAATCCGATTCATTGTTATCTCCTTCGCTAAATTGTGGTTTGTGAGTACTTCGACCAGACGTGCCATCGCATCCCCACTTGCATATCAATTCTAAATTACCAACTTTATTTTGAGAATACTTCCAATAACATCCGATTGTACCATTAATATTATTTCAGCTGTATGATATAGCAATGCTTGAAGTCCAACTACGGCTCCACTTTAGTGACAGAAATTTCTGACTTTACAGGGTAACACTTTGTTTAGAATACAATACACATTTATGAGGCGGGTATAATTTAGAATTTTTGTCACGCTTACAGAACGTATTAATTGGTATCGAGTTTTGGTTTCTTACCTACTACATGGGTTTTTTTAAGGGTCTTGCGCGGTGATTTTACGACTGAAAAAATATGCTTTTTGATGGTTTTTCAAGCTCCTTTTGAAAAAAAATATATCGTATTTTTGTCATGAACAGTATTTGCCAGGGAAAATAGCGTATTCTGGAAAAAAAATGAAATTTCCATTCGGCGTGCAGGAGAATGAAGTCTGGAAAATTCCGAATACGGAACACTCCCGAAAAACTTTATTTCAGCCAACCCCCCCCCCCCCGTCATGCAGAAAAAAATATCAAACATACGATTTAAAGTCGATAGATCGAAATTTCATCAGTGGAACAAATGAGCTAAATCAGACACGGGCGCGCTATAGGAAGTGCTAGTCTGCTGACGTCACAGCTGCAACTTCCGAATGTTCGGCTGTCACAGGAAGTTGGTCCTATGACACGCGGTCGAACAGAGGGATCTGAATATGTCTCTATCCGAGAACTTTATTGAAAAGAATGTGAATTTCGAAAATGTTCGAGGATTCGCTAATAACTTTGAGAATAAATAATTCTAGCAATAAACTTTTTTGTTTTTAAATGTTGTATAAAAATTCTCAACATTCTGTAGTTACATAATTCTAAAATCGTAAATTCTAAATACAAAAATATTCTACATAATTGTAAATATAAAAATAAATATCGTAAAATTCCGGAGTTACAGGATTTTAAGATAATTTATGACACAGTGAAAAAAACTAAAATACTTGTAGGATTTGGTAAAAATTAATAATTTCACGCGAAATTACTTTAAAATGTAGTGTTAGGATTATTTATTCTAAAAATTGTTCGCGAATCGCATATGATTTAAAATATTATTTGCGGAGCATGAAATCCTCGAACATTTTCGAAATGGACATTATTTTCAATGAAGTTCACAATCGGGTGATTAAGTTCAATCGGTTATCTTGACCCTTAATCTGTGAAGGTATTTGAGGCACCTTAATCCCGTGAACCTGGGTCGTTTTCATGTTTGCACTACCAAACCAACAATTGTCAATGAAAAACATCTGAAAAAATGCATGGTCAATCTTTGGGCCCTACTTCTTAAGGGAAATAGGGTTCTTTTCTTTCTTATGTTTAGTATTTTTTTAAATTAAATATTAAGCAACCTGCGAAGAAAATGATCTTGGGCAGGACGAAAACGACCCACGTTCGCGAAATGCGGGATAAAATTCTCTGCACTATCGGTAAGATTGGATCGAAAAGTCTGACGATTGTGCGAGAACGACGGTCGAAGCATTGTTTATTTAACAAAGAAAAAATCGGTGCTCGAAATGGTTCTTGGGGCATCGATCGGACATTCCCGATATTACTGCCCCGAATTCGTCTCCGATTTTATCTTCCTTCCGGTCAGATTGGGTCGAGAAGTCTGACGATGCTGCGAGAACGACGGTAGGAGCTTTGTTTATTTAACAAAAATAAAATCGGTGCTCGGAATGGGTCTCGGAGCCTCATCCGGACATTCCCGATATTCTGCCCCAAATTCGTCTCCGATTTCATCTTATTTCCGGTCAGATTGGGTCGAGAAGTCTGACGATGCTGCGAGAACGACGGTAGGAGCTTTGTTTATTTAACAAAGATAAAATCGGTGCTCGCAATGGTTCTTGGGGCATCGATCGGACATTCCCGGTATTACTGCCCCAAATTCGTCTCCAATTTTATTTTATTTCCGGTCAGATTGGGTCGAGAAGTCTGATGATGCTGCGAGAACGACGGTAGGAGCTTTGTTTATTTAACAAAGATAGAATCGGTGCTCGCAATGGTTCTTGGGGCATCGATCGGACATTCCCGGTATTACTGCCCCAAATTCGTCTCCAATTTTATTTTATTTCCGGTCAGATTGGGTCGAGAAGTCTGATGATGCTGCGAGAACGACGGTAGGAGCTTTGTTTATTTAACAAAGATAAAATCGGTACTCGCAATGGTTCTTGGGGCATCGATCGGACGTTCCCGATATTACAGCCCCAAATTCGTCTCCGATTTTATTTTACTTACAGTCAGATTGGATAAGGAAGTCTGACGATGCTGCGAGAACGACGGTAGGAGCTTTGTTTATTTAACAAAGATAAAATCGGTGCTCGCAATGGTTCTTGGGGCATCGATCGGACGTTCCCGATATTACAGCCCCAAATTCGTCTCCGATTTTATTTTACTTACAGTCAGATTGGATAAGGAAGTCTGACGATGCTGCGAGAACGACGGTAGGAGCTTTGTTTATTTAATAAAGATAACATCGGCGCTCGAAATGGTTCTCGGAGCCTCGATCGGACTTTCCCGATATTACTTTCCCGAACTCGTTTCCGATTTTATTTTCTTTCCGGTCAGACTGGGTCGAGAAGTCTGACGATATGGGTCGAATATGGATTGAATACCATATTCAATACGTCCACAGCAGCAGTCCTCATGGTTATTTTTGTGCCGAGGGTGATAAATTTCTAAAAATCACTCACTGGGAATGAATCCGAACAATCTGAAGGTTATTTCGATAATAAAAGACAATACAGAGTTTCAATGGACCGTTTTTTCATATTGGATTCGTCTCGATCCGATAAGAAAAAACGGTTGAAACATGCGTATTTATCAACGTCGAATCTCATGTGAATCTCTCTTCGAATCGACGTCTTTTACATCTGGGAACGAATCCGAGTCCGCATGCGAGTGTTTCTGTTGTAGAATAATCCCTACAAGCTGAGAACGCCACGGTAAACATTGGATCCGTTCACATTCATAGTCCACAGCAGCAGTTGTAGTCCAATGGCTATTTTCATGCCGAGGGTGATACAATTTTAAAAATCACCCACTGGGAACGAGTCCAAACAATATGAAGGTTATTTCGATAATAAAACACAAAACAGAATTTCAATGGACCGTCTTTGATATTGGATTCGTCTCGATCCTATAAAAAATTGAAACAGGCGTACTTATCAACATCGAATCTCGTGAATCTGTCTCCAAATCGATGTCCTTTACATCTGGGAACGAATCCGAGTGCACATGCAAGTGTTTCCGTTGTGGAATAATCACTACAAACAAAGACCGCCGGGCTGAACATTGGATTCGTTCACGTTCATAGTCCACAGCAGCAGTTCTCATGGTTATTTTTGTGCCGAGGGCGATACATTTCTAAAAATCACTCACTGGGATCAAATCCGAACAGTCTGAAGCTTGATTCGATAATAAAACACAAAACTGAATTTCAATGGAGCATTTTTTCATGTTGGATTCGTCTCTATCGGATAAGTTAAAACGGTTGAAACAGGCGTATTTATCAACGTCGAATCTCATGTGCAGCTCTCTTCGAATCGACGTCTTTTACATCTGGGAACGAATCCGAGTCCGCATGCGAGTGTTTCTGTTGTGGAATAACCCCAACAATCTGAGAACGCCGCGCTGAGAGTGGGAAAACTCTGAAGGTTCTTTCAAAAATGAAATACAAAACAGAATTCGAATAGACCATTTATCTTATTAGATTTGCCTCGGTTTGATAAAAAAATTGTTGACACGGGCGCGTTTATCAACGTCGAATCTCATGTGACTCCGTTTTCGAATCGACGTTTTTAACATCTGGGAACGAATCCGAGTCCGCATACAAGTGTTTCTGTTGTAGAATAATCCCTACAAACGGAGAAAGCCGCGGTAAACATTGGATTCGTTCACGTTCATAGTCCACAACGGCAGTCGTAGACCAATGGCTATTTTCGGGCCGAGGGTGATCAATTTCCAAAAATCACCCACTGGGAAGTAATCCGAACAATCTGAAGGTTATTTTGATAATAAAACACAAAACAGAATTTCAATGGACCGTTTTTTCATATTGGATTCGTATCGATCCGATAAAAGAAAACGGTTGAAACAGGCGTATTCATCAACGTCGAATCTCCTGTTCATCTCTCTTCGAAACGCCGTCTTTTACATCTGGGAATGAATCCGAGTCCGCATGCGAGTATTTCTGTTGTGGAATAACCACAAAAAACTGAGAACGCCGAGCTGATAGCGGGATTCGTTCACGTTCATAGTCCACAGCAGCAGTAGTAGTCCAATAACTATTTTCGTGTCGAGGGTGGTAAATAAAGGAAAAAAATCCTTCTGTGGTAACGAATCCGAACAATCTGAAGGTTATTTCAAAAAATAAATACAAACCAGTAATCGAATATACCGTTTTTCATATTGAATTTATCTCGATGCTATAAAAAGAACGGCTGAAACAGACGCGTTTATCAATGTCAAATCTCATGTGAATCTTTCTTCGAACGAAGTCTTTTACATCTGGGAACGAATCCGAGTCCGCCTTTAAGCGCTTCTGTTGTGGCATAACCCCTACAGACGGAGACCGTCGCGCTGATAATGGGATTCATTCACGTTCACAGTCCACAGCAGCAGTAGTAGTTCAATGACTGTTTTCATGTCGAGGGTGGTAAATAACGAAAAAAAAAAACATTCTGTGGTAACGAATCCGAAAACTCTGAAGGTTTTTTCAAAGATGAAAGACAAACCAGTATTCGAATACACTGTTTTTCATATTGGATTTGTTTCGACGCGATAAAAAGAACGGTTGAAACAGACGCGTTTATCAAAGTCAAACCTCATGTTAATCTTTCTTCGAACGAAGTCTTTTACATCTGGGAACGAATCCGAGTCCGCATTTAAGCGCTTCTGTTGTGGCATAACTCCTACAGACGGAGACCGTCGCACTGATAATGGGATTCGTTCACGTTCACAGTTCACAGCAGCAGTAGTAGTTGAATGACTTTTTTCGTATCGAGGGTGGTAAGTAACGAAAAAAAAACATTCTGTGGTAACGAATCCGAAAACTCTGAAGGTTTTTTCAAAGATGAAATACAAAACAAAATTCGAACAGACCGTTTTTCCTATTGGATTCGTCTCGATCTGATAAAAAATGGTTGAAACAGGCGCGTATATCAACGTCGAACCTCATGTGAATCGGTTTTCGAATCGACGTTTTATACATCCGGGATCGAATCCGAGTCCGCGTGCAAGTGGTTCTGTTGTGAAATAAACCCTACAAACTGAGAACGCCGTGCTGAACATTGGATTCGTTCGCGTTCATAGTCCACAGCAGCAGTCGTCATGGGTATTTTTGTGACGAGGCTGATAAATTTCTAAAAATCACTCACTGGGAACGAATCCGAACAATCTGAAGGTTGATTCGACAATAAAACACAAAACATAATTTCAATGGACCGCTTTTTCATATTGGATATCGATCCGATAAGAAAAAACCGTTGAAACAGGCATATTCATCAACGTCGAATCTCTTGTGAATCTGTTTTCGAATCGACGTTTTTAACATCTGGGAACGAATCCGAGTCCGCATATAAGTATTTCTGTTGTGGCATATTCCCTACAAACTGAGAACGCCGCGGTAAACATTGGATTCGTTCACGTTCGTAGTCCACAGCAGCATTCGTAGTCCAATGGCTATTTTCGGGCCGAGGGTGACCAATTTCTAAAAATCACGCACTGGGAACTAATCCGAACAATCTGAAGGTTATTTCGATAATAAAACACAAAACAGAATTTCAGTGGACCGTCGTTGATATTGGATTCGTCTCGATCCAATAAAAAACGATTGAAACAGGCGTCTTTATCAACGTCAAATCTCATGTGAACGTCTCTTCGAATCGACGTCTTTTACAGCTAACAGCGAATCCGAGTCCGCATGCAAGTGTTTCTGTTGTGAAACGATCCCTACAAACTGAGAGCGCCGCAGTGAACATTGGATTCGTTCATAGTCCAGAGCATCAGTAGTATCCCAATGGCTATTTTCATGCCGAGGGTGAAACATTTTGAAAAATCACCCATTGGGAACAAATCTGAACAATCTGAAGGTTATTTCGATAATGAAACACAAAACAGAACTTAAATAGACCGTCTTCCATGTTGGATTCGTCTATATCCGTTAAAAAACGGTTGAAACAGGCACGTTTATCAACGTCGAATCTCATGTGAATCTCTCTTTAGATCGACGTCTTTTACATCTGGGAACGAATCCGAGTATGCAATGCAACCGTTTCCGTTGTGGAATAATCACTACAAACTGAGAACGCCGCGCTGAACATTGGATTTGTTCACGTTCATAGTCCACAGCAGCAGTAGTAGTCCAATGGCTATTTTCGTGTCGAGAGTGGTAAATTAAAAGAAAATCATTCTCCAGTAACGAATCCAAACACTCTGAAGGTTATTTCGAAAATGAAATACAAAATTGAATTCGAATAGACTTTTTTTCATATTAGATTCGTCTCGATATGATGAAAAACGGTTGAAACTGGAGTATTTATCAACGTCGAATCTCATCTGAATTTCTCTTCGAATCGACGTCTTTCACATCTGGGAACGAATCCGAGTCCGCATGCAAGTGTTTCTGTTGTGGAATAATCCCTACAAACTGAGAACGCCACGCTTAACATTGGATCCGTTCACGTTCATAGTCCGCAGCAGCAGTAGTACTGCAATGGCAGTTTTGGTGCCGAGGGTGGAAAATTTTGGCAAATATTCCACGTACGCAATTGCCGCTGCCTGTTCATTGATTCGGCATTCTCCAAAACACCCGATCATATCCGCATGTTCTCCAGTGGTATCATCGCCCATACCGGCTTCGATATTCTCCAATTGTTTCTCGCACTAGATCGCTCGTGCTATGCTCCGCTCGCGTTAGTTACTGAGACGGTTCGTCTTGTTGATCGCCGTTCAATTGTTTTGCAATCTTCTGTTTGCCTCCTCTGATGAAAACTTTTGAAAACCCAAACAAACGCACACCCCACGAAACGACGATCAACAAGGTTAATCTTCTCAGTAGCTAACGTGAGCGGAGCATAGCGCGAGCGATCTAGTGCGAGAGACAATTGGAGAATTTCGCGCGAAAATCGAAGCCGGTATGGGCGATTATACTACTGGAGAATATGTTGATATGATCGGGTGTTATGGAGAATGCCGATTCAATGGACGGGCAGCGGTAATTGCGTATGCGGAAATTTTTTTCAGGAAGACGGCACCCAAGCCACAAAGTAATTTCGGCAGCTTTAACCGCCTGCGCGAATGCGGAGACGTGATGCCGAATCGCAGTAGTGCGGGTTGGCCGCGAACGTCTCGAACCGTCCGACGGGAAGAAAATATACTTCGAGCGGTTGAGGAAGACCCGACTACAAGCACGCGCGCCGTGGTCCAAGCGCTTGGGACGAGTGTATCGACGGTGCATCGGGCCCTTACATCTGCAGAAACGCATCCATTCCACTACACGCGTGTGCAGGATCTCAGTGAGGAAGATTATGAGAGGCGGATAGAGTTTTGCCGTTGGTTCTTAAATGCGCACGAGGTGGACAACAATATTTTAAGGACGATCATTTTCACCGATGAAAGTTCGTTCGGGCGAAACGGGACCTGGAACACGCGGAATTCCTACTACTGTGCTCCCAAGAACGCAAATCATCACCTTGCCATCGAAGCCCGACATCAACATCGTTTACCGCCGTTAAACGTGTGGGCTGGAATTATGGGTGGCTATTTGGTAATATTTTTCGTTGTTATCAAACAATGAGTTGTCAAACCCTTGTTGCCGACTGTGGGTGGATTCTACGCCACGCCTATTTTCGTTAATTTTAATAATTATGTTAATGTAAAAAAATTTAAGTACATCACATTTTCACTTTAATACGCAGTTCATTTCTTTCCACAAAATTTCTTACCTCTTTTTCAAATTAAAAACGCTTTTCAAATAGCTCACTATTCCACTTTTTTATTTAAAGATATCAATCTCAACCAAGCTCAAATAAATTTTTAGTCTTTTTTATCGAAAAATATAAAAGCTTGTGATTTTTGTAGCAAAACGTATCGTTATTTTCAATATTTTGCATAGTTTGATTTTTTAAGCACGCTTTAATTAAATATTTGGTTATATGACCTATGTACTTTTAAAAAGTATCCACGTCAGTACTTTTAAACAAATATTTAAGTAAAAATATCCAATAGTTCATTTTTTACGACGATTTTTGTGGGTGGAGTACAAATTGCCCCCGTGTGTCAAGCATGTGATTCTGCAAACGTGTGTCAAACAAGGGTTAAGGGAATAGAGCCTTGGTCAGAAGTATTAGGCAACTTGTGAGTGTTTTATCCGGCCAAAAAATTGAATATCTCGACGGAAAAAAATCTCATCCGAACATTGCCAAATAGGGTTTTGAATCGGACAAGCAAGCTTCATTTTGATTTTTCTTACGAGTTATTACAAGCATTTATTTAACCGTACTTTCTATGAGATGCAAAACAAAACTTCCCTACTACTTAGAAGTTTGAAATTTTGCAAACATGAATACAAGAGGTGACTATGCATGATTCAACGTAAAAGAAAATAATGAAATACATTAATAAATAAAAATAACAATTTTTTGTGAGATGCAAAATGGAGAATCGGAATTCGATCAATTTTCACATTATTTAAGGAGTAAGGCCACTGTAACGGCCCAAAAAAAAGGTTTTTTCACTAATTTTTTGCTCCCGAAATTGAAGGTATTTGAAAAAAAACTTTTAATGGTGTTATCGGGCATACATTAAACTTTATTATAAAATTTTTTTACAGTAAAAAAAAAACAAAATGGCGGTTCCACAGCTGTCTTCCCGGGACATGTTTTGCTTCCAGGGCTCCGCGGCACGCAGCACCACTCGTGCACTTTTGAATCTAGAACAAAAAAAAACCATTAATCTAGAGGGCTATAGCTAGAGAATGTCGATCGGATTTTAAAAAGTATCAATTTTTGTGGATTTGGCGTGCGTTTGAAAAAAAAAATTGATTTTTGACGAAAAAAACGGCAAGTTTTTTGTTAATAAAAAATCAATAAATAAAGTTCTTGAAAATTCCGATCGACATTCTCAAGATAATGTAAATGTTCACATCTGGTTAAAATTTCAAGTAAAAAAAATGGAAATTGTTCGAGTTATGCTGCGTGCCATTTTGAAAAACCATGTTTCGAGAAAAACGCGTTTAAAGTTTTGCGAATAGTTTTTTATTGGAAAAAATTAAAAAAAGAAGTTCAAAGGATTTAAACTATTTTTAAACTAGAGGGTTTAAACTATTTTTCAAGCCAATAAAAAAAAATCGATTTTTCAAAAAATTTACAGTGGCCTTACTCCTTAACGTACTGAAAAAAATAGAAAATTAAATTGATAGGTAAATGTTTTTTTTTCAGAACAATCTGTTGTTTAATGTAAAAAACATAGAAAATAATTGTGTTTACCAAATCACCGATATTTGACTATACATAAAAGATTGGGGCAATCAACTATTGAAATGTTTAATAAGTTTGATCAATGCAGTTTCACAAACGGTATTTAAGTTCGCACAATTCGACATTTTCAGCGCCCCAAGCTTCTTTCATAGTCACATATGGGTAATTTGGTTAGAAAAATTTTGTATTGTGTTATTTTGGAGTCACTGCATTTTCTCAGATTTCTTTTAAAATTTCTTTGCTTCCCTATTTTTTTTATTAATAGTCAACAGAAAATACCTAGGCAAAAAAAATTCGAAATGAAATCTAAAAAAACATTAAGTGAATTTAAAACAACAAAACACAAGTTTTTACTTCTTTGACTAAAGTGTTCTAAACCGCATAGTTTTCGAGTTACGGGGCACTTTGCCGGCTCTTGAAAAACTTGCCGGTTTTTTTCAAAGAAAAAAATGAATAGCACCGCGAAAAGAAATTGCAAAAATAAAAGGAAAAACGAAACTAAAGCTAACAGTGTCCTTTTCGAAGGATATTATGGCTAAATGCCGAAATTGTTCAAAGTCCGGCACGCGATTTTCCTACGTACGAAAATCGTGATAAAACCGCCATTTTCGAAATAACGTACCGGCTACAATAAAATCGTCAAAATAAAAAAAAAGGCAAAATGAAGCTTGTGGTCTTTCAAACGCCGTTCGCTAAATTGCTTAATGATTTTTTTTGCCGGGATATTCGATTTTTGCCCGAATATGAAAATTACAGGGTGCCAAATACTTCCGGACAAGGCTGTACATTAATGAGGATATTGTTTCTTTCAGATTGGACCGTTTGAATTTGGGGGGCATTCGAGAAGTGTGCAGTACGCACACTTCATTTCGACTAATTTACTGCAATTGTGCCGGCGTGCGGGTATAGGAGAAGCAGCTTTACAGAACGCCATATTTCAACATGACGGTGCACCGGCACATACGAGCCGAATTGCAAGGCAGGTGGTGGCTCAAATATTTGGCAATCGATTCATTGATCGAGGGGGGATGGGCGACTGGCCGGCGCGATCCCCGGATTTGAATCCGTTGGATTTTTTCCTATGGGGCCATGTGAAGTCGCAGGTTTATCGCCCACCCTTGCGTGGTCGGGCCCACCTCGAGCTCCGTTTCAAAGATGCCCTCCGCACCGTAACTGCGGATATGCTCGAAAATTGCCGGGAGAGCCTGTTGCGCCGAGCCCGTTGCTGCGTCCAGGCAAACGGTGGCCATTTTGAGCATTTGTTATGAATAAGTTGACGGTATGTTTTTATGATGTACACGTAGACGTTGGCAAAGAATTTAATAAAACTTCATCCATTATTATCGACGATTCTTTTTGCAAATGCGTTCAGGTGGCTCTGGTGGCATCATGGCGGGACCAGCTTCCGGGTAGGGCATCTGTCCGACGATGACAGTCCCACTCCTTGTATTCTGGACGTGAGAATCATGGTTTTTGACGGAGATACGCATATAACGGAGAATGTCGTCGAAATACCAAACCCAAACAAACTCCTGATTTTATCCCCTTAAGGATTCGAAAAACAAACTCAGAAAAGTTTTTTTTTCATGTCCTCGCTTGTTCCTGGTTATTTCCCGAACGACTACCCTACACCCTTGCTGATCATTTGCCGCTTTTCCCATGTGATTTCATCTTAGTTTCGGTCCGATTGAGTCGAGAAGTCTGATACTGCAGCGAGAACGACGGCAAAAGCATTATTTACGTAACAAAGATGAAATCGGTGGTCGTAATGGTTCTAGGGGTCTCAATCGATCATTCGTCACATTACCGATCCGAATTCGACTCCGACTTCATCGTCGAATCACATGTGGATCTCTCTTTGAATCGATGTTTTTTACAGCTGGGAAGTAATCCGAGTCCGAAGGCAAGTGTTTCCGTTGTGGAATAATCACCATGTATTTAAACTTTATAAAATGTCTAACAACATTAAGGGGTAGGGCCACATTCGAATTTTCGAAAAATCGATTTTTTTCTCGCTAAAACGGTGCTTTAAGAATAAGTTACTATTCGATTTATAGCAAGAACATTTCTTTTTCATCGACTTTGAGCGTATAACGTAAGCCCACCTATGGCACGGCCATAGAGTACCTAAAACTTTAAACGCGTTTTTCTCAAAACAGCTTTTTTCCAATTGGCGTGACAAGCAACTTCAACAATTTTCACTCGATTTACTTCAAATTCAAAAGTTATGTTCCTAATTACATTTCGCAGAGAAGTACGTAGGCAATCTGTGATTAATCGAAAACTTTTCATTTTATGAGCAGTTTTATACGAAATTTTTCACTGCAAATTCATTCAAATACCTACAACTCAATTCAAATACCTACAATTTTTGAATGAAACAATATTTTTTGAATTGCGTACGTACTTCTTTAGGTATTCTAATGTAGATTGACGAGAATTTTTTTTTGTTCTAGGTAAAAAAATGTAGATGCTAAATGTCATGCCGCGGAGCGCCTAAAATAAAAGATAACAAAAGAAAATATTAGTTGTTGGCCTTTTTGTACTTGAAAAAAAAACATTTTCTAACAGCTTGATGTTCATACTAAATAGATGTGTAATTAATTTTATGAGTGAATCACTGTTTCATAAAAAAAATGGTTGAATTTGCACATGATTTTATACCCGTTACTGTGGCCTAACCCCTTAAATGATTAGGAAATAACAAATACGCTGCGTCATGCCGTTTTTTATGTGATTTTATTTTTTATTATGAAAAATGTTAAATGGTAGGACGTTTCGTCCTAGGACGGTTCGTCGTCCTGCACCTTCTCGAATCCCAAAATATCGGGCGATTGCATCTCCACCAGACGATGATGAATCTGAAATGAAGAAAAACATGCTCTAAACGCGTCCATTATCTCTTATTGGTAGGTTAGCGTAGCCTTGAAAGACCAAAGACGACCATTGTTTTCAAAATAAATTCTCGGAGTATTCAATAACGGTAAAAATGTAATTTCTCTCAAATGGCCTCGTAAAAGTTGTGATTTCACAAAAAAAGATGTCGGTAGCACCATGATCAAGTAAGTTATTGCATTAAACGTGAAGCTACGATATTCAAAACGGTTCATATGAAAAAATAAATGAACCTTTTGAACTTTTAAAGATTCAATTGTTTATATTTTTACTTCGAATTTTTTCCATTATTGTGTTCCTTCCCAGTCGTAACATAGTTACCTCAAACTTTTGAGTTGTTGGGAACCCTGCAACACGGAAGAGGTATTCTTTCACGGCGAGCCCAATTTCCATGAAAGATTCATTGCAGAGCAAAATATTTCATCCTAATAGCCGAATCAAATTTCCGCGATAACAATACATTCATTCTCACGGGTTTAGAGGCGGTATAACAAAAATCCAAAAAAGACCTAGGTGGGACCACAGTCACTAACGTTGAGAAAGAGGGGCGTAGAGCGGAAGGGAGGGAGCAAAGAAAGAGAGAGAGAGAGAGAGAGAGAGAGAGAGAGAGAGAGAGAGAGAGAGAGAGAGAGAGAGAGAGAGAGAGAGATACATTTATTATGCCCTAGTGAAGTTAGGGGCAATTTCATACAAAGAAAAATTGAACAGAAAGAACACAATAATTAAAATAATAATAACTAACTTATAAGAGAATAATTATAGTTTATAATAACGTCTTATATATTCATCTTACAATTACGGTATCGTTTATTCTAAATTCATCCATATTTCGCCTAATATCAATAAAAGTAAACAAAATAAAAGACAGATCAATAGTAACACAAAAAGCAATCGCACTGGAGTATTAATTATCAGCCGAAAGACGGGCAACCGTCGCGACAGGAGGTGGAGTGACAGTTTGTCACTCCACCTCACAGGCTTGTAGATGACTGAACAAACGTTTTTTAAATACAATAAGTGACTGAGAATGTGTAATATCATTCGGCAACGAGTGCCAGAAATAGGCAGCGGATAGGTCGAACGATTTGTGCAACGTCGACGTACGATGGTTTGAAATTGCAAACGTCTCAGGTGAATTTCTAACCGATCTTCGTAGAGCAGGGTTCACAGAAGGTAATAACTCTCTGAGGTAAGATGGAGTTTGTAGGAAAAGGATGCGATAAGTAATAATCCCAAGAAAGTATAGTTGCCGGTTGCGTACAGTGAGCGTACATGAATTTAGTTGACGCCTATAAATAGAAATATGCTCACTTTGCCTCAGAGTGAAGACGAAGCGTACACACAAATTTAACAATCGCTGCAGTGTGGTATTCAATTCATCTGTGATGTCATGATATACCAACCAACAGTAATCGAAGTGTGGAAAAATAAGCGTGGTAATTAGCTTAGCCCGAAGGCGTGATGAAAGACACTTTTATTGTATTTTAAACGAAACAAGGTGCAATTTACTGTTTGTGAGATAAACGAGATATAATGCTTCCAAGAAGAGAGAGGAGAGAGAGAGAGAGAGAGAGAGAGAGAGAGAGAGAGAGAGAGAGAGAGAGAGAGAGAGAGAGAGAGAGAGCGGGGATGGGGGTTGGAGGAAGGATCGAGGATCGAGGATATGGGTTAGATGGTTGGGGATAGGGGATATAAGTTAGAGGATATGGGATACGTAGCAGGAGGTAGGGGATAGAGGATAGAGGATGGAGGATATGGGACCGTCGATAGGGGATCGAGTTCCTATCAATTATAGTTGAAAGTTCATAGGGGGTAGGGGATAGAGGATAGCGGGTAGGAGGTAGAAATAGGGAGTCGAATAAACCGTTATGACCCGGAAATTGTCATAATATATTAATTTATTCATTTCAATTAAATTCATGAAGTTGTTACAATTTCGGTAATATCTGTAGACTATTATTTCTCTATTACATATAATGCCGATATTGAAGCTTTGAAAATTTTAAGAGAACAGTTTAATTTCAAATGTGACGTTGGCCAGACAAAATAAATAAAGATAAAATCATGTGCGAATTTAACAATTTTTTCGTATGAAAAACTGATTCACTCATAAAATTAATTACACATTTATTTAATATGAATATCCAGCTGTTATCATTTTTTTATGTACAAAATGGCCACCTACTCGAAACTTCTCGAAACAGCTTTTTTCCAATTGGCGTGACAAATAACTTCAACAATTTTCACTCGATTTATTTCAAATTTAAAAGTTATGTTCCTAATTGTATTTCGCAGAGAAGTACGTAAGGAATTTCTGATTAATCGAAAACTTTTCATTTTACGAGCAGTTTATGAGCAGTTATAACGAAATTTTTAACTGAAAATTCATTTCTTAAGTTCAAATACCGAGAACTTTTAAATAAAATAATATTTTTTTAACTCTGTAAGTTCTTCTCTAGGTATTCTAATGTAGATTGACGAGATTTTTTTGTTTTTTGTCCTAGGTAAAAAATTGTGGATGCTCAATGTCACGCCGCGGAGCGCCTAAAAAAAGATAACAAAAGAAAATATTAGGAGTCGGCCATTTTGTACATAGAAACAAAAAAAATATATATTTTTTCTAACAGCTTGATATTCATACTAAATAAATGTGTCATTAGTTCAATGAGTGAATCACTTTTTCATACGAAAGAAAATTGTTAAATTCGCACATGATCTTATACCCGCTACGTGGCCTAAGGCCTTAATTTCATACAGGGAACACGACGTATAAAATATGGTACTTACAATTCACACTCTTCCGTTTTTTCTTTCCGTACATTTTTCTCCCTGATGAAATCATTGAGATGATGTCGCTGTTTATTTACAAATTTCCGTATATAATCCCCCCTTTTCTTTGTTTTTGGGCTCGAATATATATACCTTATTAAAAAATCAAGGTCTTTTGATTGTAGACTACGAATGCAGTCACCAGGCAATTCTAATAGCCCGACAACAAGCCGCCCAAAAAGTTCCGGCATATTCTGAATATTCTTTTCGAATTTGCGATCGATACTGGACATGTAGGGTTAGATGCCATATTTTGTGCGTAATGGATGACAGATCGAGAGCCACTGAACAGGATGCCTGCGAGGAGCCAAGCAACATAGGCGAACGTTACCAATGGAAACAATTGACGCGCGTTACTATGACATCAGTCGATATTTAAATCGATGTTGTTTACAGCGGGGAACTAATTTGAGTCCGAATGTGCGTGTTTCTGTCGTGGTTTAAAAAAACTGAGGACGGAGCGCGTTGAAAAATAAAACGCCGAAACGATCGTGGAAGGTTCAAAGCGAAATCTTGAGCATTTACCGCGGTCGTTTCGGGCGTTTTTTTCAACACTAAACATTATACAGGGTGTCCCAGAAGTAACGTACGTCCTTCTAGCATCTGGTAGGAAAAAAAAATCTTTCACAAAAAGTCCTCAGTCATTTTTTGGTCAGGCGCATAGATAATTAATTATGAATTAAAATAAATAGATAATCAGGTGCGCGCTACAGCGGATGGCGGCGCAGAGAAGAGGGATAGGGGAATGCGTTGTAATCAGTGCAGCCAGATCGGGCGAAAAAGTTACCCCCTCTCTAGTCTCTTACGCGCTCATCACACAATCATAGTAGCGCATGTCCGTGAGCGAGCGACGTTCGGACATCTTCAGAAAGAGCCGAGCACGGTCGAAGTTCCCCGACCGCGCCTTCGGCAGCTACACCAATGCATGGACGCTGAGCACGATCATGTACGGCCAAGCCGAAACGAAGGATGCGAGGGAAAAAGCAATCTGAGCACGAGTCGCGCGTGACGTCACCCGACGGCACGCGCGAGGCTTTTAGATGATTTCAATGCTTACTTAGCTCTTGATTCTCTGCGTTGTTGATCTATACAAAAAAATGTATCGCACACTCTGATCGCTTATTTTTTAAGTGTATACTTTAATTTACATATAATAATGAATCTAAATTACAACTTATTTATCTTATATAAAATTGTTTGCGCTTCACTCACACCCGTCCTTATGCCAAATAAATTATAATTCATAAAAGTAAGCGGAAATATATTTATATTCGTATTATCATATTAATTCTCATACTTTCATCAAGCGATAAAGCATTATCCCCAAAAACAACCCAATCATCCATCCGGCCGCGAATCGTAAGTACCAGAAAGTGCATATATTCTACAAGCGATGAGATGGTCCTGTTGGTAGCCTTCCTGGCTTCGGTCCGCAGGGGCCCGTAGTGCAAATTTTACTCCAAATTTTTTATAATTTCTCATATTTTAGTCATATTTGAGAAGTTCTGGTCTATTTCCCAATAACACATTTTTTTTTACTGAAAATTCATGATTTCTCATTTTTCCCCGGAAATTTCTCTTTTTCCTATGACCTGAGTGAACAGCTGCGGAGATATTCAGAGGAAAGTTGTAGATGAAAAAAAAATGAAATTTTCGTAAAAAAAACTTATTACATTTTTTTATCTCTAATAATTCTGAGAAATAATGAAATTCCGAAATTTTTGCCAACGTTATTTTCCTTAAGGGGCAACAACACTGTAACGGCCTGCCACGAAGCGTTTTAGACAAATAATACTCGGGGTAATCATTAAGCATATATTGAAGTACATTACAAACAAAATTTATGGAAAAATATGACAAAATGGCGACACTGCATCAAATTCTTCCGAGGCATGTTGAACCTAAGGTGCTCTGCGGCACGCAATATAACTTGCGCCCATTTTAATCAGGACAAAATATAAAAAAAAAATTTAATTAAATGTAGATGAATGTAGCTAGTGAACCACGTAGGGGATTTTAGAAATATTGATTTTTGAGTAATTGCCAAGTATTTGAAAAAAATGATCAATTTTTTTTAAGACAGTTATTTGTTAATAAATATTGTTTTAATGAACTTATCGAAAATCCCCCACGTGGTTCAGTAGCTACACTCATGTAGACTTAATAAAACAAAATTATTTTTTTTAGATTAAAATTGGCACAGTTATACTGCGTGCCGCAGAGGTTCCACATGCTTCGGAAGAATTGCTGTAATACCGCCATTTTGTGATATTTTCGGATGAAAAATTTATAGCAATATACTTAAATATATGCTCAATAAATACCGCAAGTATTATTTGTTTATAATATTTTCTTTCGTCAAAAAAATATTTAAAAATGCGCTTCCTGTAAGGCCGTTACAGTGGTGTTACCCCTTAAAGTCTTCATATAATTTCCGAGATTTTCCTGTGATCGTAATTAAAATGATGAAATATTCCGAAAAATTCGGAAAAATTTGAAGAAACTCGGATGTATGCCTAAAAATAATTGTCCGCAAAACTCCGAATTCTTCACATTTGTTTCAACTCAGAAAAATTCGGCAAATTTTTTTCGTACAAAATCTTAGTTTTTCCGAAAAAAATTGCACTAGGGGCGCGGGATCGTTCCCCGTCCTTAGTGCTTTTTTAAAATTATTATTACTATTAATTCTTATTTGATTAGTTATTTTTAATAGTTATCATCATTATTTTGATTAGTTATGTTTAGTCTCGAAAAATTTATCGCACACTCTGACCGCTTATTTTATGAGTTTGTACGTTAATTTAAATATAAGAATAAATCTAAATTACAACTTGTTTATCTTCTAAAAAATTGTTTGCGCTTTACTTACACCCGTCCCTATGCCAAATAAATTGTAATTCATAAAACTAAGGGGAAATTTATTTATATTCGTATTATTATATTCATTCTCATATACTTTCATCAAGCGATAAAACATTATGATAATGCTTTATCGTTTGATGAACGTATATGAGCGGAAATATATTTATATTCGTATTATTATATTCATTCAATAACTAATCAAATAAGAATTAATAGTAATAATAATTTTTAAAAAAGCACTCAGCGCAAGGAACGATCCCGCGCCCCTGCGGACCGAAGCCTGGAACGCTACCAACGGCACCATCTCATCGCTTGTAGAATATGTGCACTTTCTGGTACTTACGATTCGCGGCCGGATGGATGATTGGCTTATTTTGGGGGTAATGCTTTATCGCTTGATGAAAGTATGAGAATTAATATAATAATACGAATATAAATATATTTCCGCTTACTTTTATGAATTATAATTTATTTGGCATAAGGACGGGTGTGAGTAAAGCGTAAACAATTTTATATAAGATAGATTAGTTGTAATTTAGATTTATTATTATATTTAAATTTACGTATAAACTAAAAAAATAAGCGATCAGAGTGCGCGATACATTTTTTTGTATAGATCAATAACGCAGAGAATCAAGAGCTTAATAAGTATTGACATCATCTGAAAACCTCGCGCGTGACGTCATGTGCTCAGATTGCTTTTTCCCACGAAGCCATCGTTTCGGCTTGGTCGCGCATAAACGTGCTCAGCGTCCATGTATTGGTGTAGCTGCCGAAAGCGCGGTCGGGAAACTTCGACCGTGCTCGGCTCTTTCCGAAGATGCCCGAGCGTCGCTCGCTCACGGACACGCGCTACTATGATTGTGTGACGGGCGCGTAAGAGACTTGAGAGGGGGTAACTTGTACGCGCGATCTAGCGGCACTGGTTGTAATTGCGTGCGCCTGAAGATGTGTACGGAGGGAAAATTCCGAAAGCATATGTGCAAGTGTGGGTGTGTGTGTGTGTGTGTGCATTCGCGCGGCTACAAGAGAATCTGCAACCTCGACAGAAGCGATGATCACAAAATTACTTTCCCGAACTCACCGCCGCCATTTAGCGCCATTCTCGAGGCACGCCGAAAACGGGAGCGTTGGACAACTCCCTACTAATCTCTAGAACGCGAACGAATCCCACTATCAGCGCGGCGTTGTCAGTTTTTTGGGGTTATTCCACAACAAAAACACTCGCATGCGGACTTGGATTCGTTTCCAGATGTAAAAGACGTTGATTCGAAGAGAGACTCACACGAGATTCGACGTTGATAAATATGCCAGTTTCAACCGTTTTTTCTTATCAGATCGATACGAATCCATTATGAAAAAACGGTCCCTTGAAATTCTGTTTTGTATTTTATTATCGAATCAACCTTCAGATTGTCCGGACTCGTTCCCAGTGAGTGATTTTTAGAAATTTATCACCCTCGGCACAAAAGTAACCTCGAGGACTGCTGCTGTGGACTATGAACGTTAACGAATCCAATGTTCAGCGCGGCGTTCTTTGTTTGTAGTGATTATTCCACAGCGGAAACACTTGCATGCGCACTCGGATTCGTTCCCAGATGTAAAAGACGTCGATCCGAAGCGAAATTCATATGAGATTCCACGTTGATAAATGCGTCTGTTTCAACCGTTTTTTATCGGATCAAAACGAATCCAACATGAAAAACGGTCTATTCAAATTCTCTTTTGTGTTTCATTATCGCAATAACCTTCAGATTGTTCAGATTAGTTCCCATTATCAGCGCGGCGCTTCCCGTCTGTAGGGGCTATTCCACAACAGAAACACTTAAATGCGGACTCGGATTCGTTCCCAGATGTAAAAGACGTTGATTCGGAGAGAGATTCACATGAGATTTGACTGTGATAAATGCGTCTGTTTCAACCGTTCTTTTTATCGCAACGAAACAAATCCAATATGAAAAACGGTATATTCGAATACTGTTTTGTATTTCATTTTTGAAATAACCTTCAGAGTGTTCGGATTCGTTGCCACAGAATGATTTATTTCCTTTATTTACCATCCTCGACACGAAAATAGTCATGGGACTACTGCTGCTGCTGTGGACTATGAACGTGAACGAATCCCACTATCAGCGCGGCGTTCTCAGTTTGTCGGGGTTATTCCACAACAGAAACACTCGCATGCGGACTCGGATTCGTTTCCAGATGTAAAAGATGTCGATTCAAAGAGAGATGCACATGAGATTCGACGGTGATAAATACGCCAGTTTCAACCGTTTTTTCTTATCCACTCGAGATGAATCCAATTTGAAAAAACGCTCCATTGACATTCTGTTTTGTGTTTTATTATCCAATAAACCTTCAGATTGTTCGGATTCGTTCCCAGTGAGTGATTTTTAGAAATTTATCACCCACGGCACAAAATAACCATGACGACTGCTGCTGTGGACTATGGACGCTAACGAATGCAATGTTCAGCTCGGCGTTCTTTGTTTGCAGTGATTATTCCCCAGCGAAAACACTTGCATGCTCACTCGGATTCGTTCCCAGATGTAAAAGACGTCGATTTGAAGAGAGGCTTACGAGATTCGACGTTGATAAATACGCCTGTTTAAATAGTTTTTTTTATTGGATCGAGACAAATCCAATATGAAAGACGGTCCATTGAAATTCCGTTTTGTGTTTTATTATCGAAATAACCTTCACATTGTTCGGATTTGATCCCAGTGGGTGATTTAAAAAATGTATCACCCTCGGTACGAAAATAGCCATTGGACTACGACTGCTGCTGTGGACTATGAATGTGAACGAATCCAATGTTCACCGCGGCGTTCTTAGTTGGTAGGGATTATTCCACAACAGGGACACTTGCATGCGTATTCGGATACGTTACCAGATGTAAAAGACGTCGATTCGAAGCTCTCTTCGAATCAATTTAATTAAACGCAAAGCCGGATTAAGCGCCCGCGATTATTAATTGGTCTTGGTTCCATTCCGAAAGACAATGCCAATTGCATCCGCCTTGTCTCAAAGCTCGACGACAGACAGGTCCTGACAGGGTTCTCGGGAAAAATCTTTAGGGATCAAAGGGACCGCGGATGGACCACTTGAGCGCAGCTCTCGTCGAGGTCTCCATTCCGAAAGATAAGATGTTTGCATGCGTGTCCACTCCTGTCACGAGTCTCGCCAACACTTTAGACAGGTCTCGACAAGTCAGGATTTCTTGGAAAAACTATAAACTTGAGGGATCAAGGGCCTTTGGCGCCGATGGACCACTTGAGCTGCAGGACCCATACAATCTTTTGACCCGATGCATCCCGACTTCCTGTTTTTTGTCTAGCGTTCCTCGAGCAATCTACGCGTTATCGGAAAGCTCTGTTTTCCCGAGAGAGAGGGCCGACCTTTTTTCCCGAAGAGCCTTTTTAATGACCGCTCCGCTCAAATCTGGCCGCACTTTGCATGAAGCAGTCAGTCTGTTAACATCGTGGAAGTTTTTTCATACTCGTCAACATGGAGCAAATCTTACATGACCAAGCCGTGCTTTTACGCTCGATCGAAGATTTTACCGCATGGGAGCAACGATGCGTCGAGTTCATCGAAGGGCTGGAAACGCAAAGCCGGATTAAGCGCCCGCGATTATTAATTGGGCATCAACAGTCCCTAATAGGCCAAATAGCGCGTCTGGAAGGATTGAGGAATTCTGTATGCAGCCGTTTTATACATACGGGTGCAGGACATGGTGATCATGAGTTAATCTGGCGGGAGATTGAAACATCCTTCGAGAGTCGGATATTGACTGGTTCCATCATCAATCGCAGCCACATCGAGCCGAGACACTTTCTAAATGATGCTCGTGCCCTAGTGCTTCATCATGTGCAAAATATCATCGACAAGCACAACAGCATCAAAGTTAATACAGTGTTTAATGGTGAATTCGCGAGTGGTGACAAACATGCGAATAAAAGCGTCAACACCCGAAACTGTGAACTATTTACCACAAGCGATTTGAACGAGTGGTATGAACAGCGTGTTATCGAGCCCACTTTAACCTTACTCGATGAATTCCAAGAACGTGATAGTGGCTGGGCTCTGCAGAAAATACTTAACCTCACGATAAATGTGAATAAGTATAATCCGATGCGTGCTGGGTGCTCCATATCATTGCCGCGGGAAATAATGTTGAAGAGGGCTGTGGTTAACGTCAAATCTGAGGATAACGCATGTTTCGCATGGGCAGTTGTCGCTGCTCTATACCCAGCTGGACGACACAGTGACCGTCCATCTTCTTACCCTCATTATTGGACAGTATTGAATCTGAAGGATATCGAATTCCCGGTGACGATACATCAAATAAAGAAATTTGAAGCTCATAACAATGTATCGATCAACGTGTATACCACCACCGCCAAAAAGGACATTGTTCCGATACGAGTCAGTCAACACAAGAAGGAAAAGCACATCAATTTGCTGTACATGCAAAATACCGAGGACAGCAATGCGGGACACTTCGTATGGATCAAGAACCTGTCGAGACTCGTGAGGGCACAACTGACCAAAAAGGAGCACAAAAAATACATATGCGATCGGTGTGTAAATTTAACATTACTAATATATAATTATATATGCTAGACGAATTAAACAAAACCATCTTGTTTTTTTTTTGCAGATGTTTGCACCACTTCGGTTCCGAGGAAAAATTGCAATCACATGAGATCGATTGTGGAGCAATAAATGACTGTGCGATCCGACTACCAAACGACACCAATAAGTGGCTCCAGTTCAGCAACTTTAGCCGGAAAGAGCGACATCCCTTCATTGTGTATGCTGATTTTGAGTGTGTGTTGGCAAAGACCGATGGAGAGAACCTATCGAAAGATAGGTATCAACATCATGAAGTATTTAGTATCGGATACTATGTATGTTGTTCGTATGACGACTCACTATCTTCATATCACTCGCGTCGCAGTGCCGATTGCGTATCATGGTTTGTCGAAGAACTAAAAAATCTAGCACTGCGGATAAAAGAAACTTTCTGTGATAATGTACCAATGGTGTCTTTAACAGCGAGTGAGTGGGCTAGTTTTCGCACAGCGACTCAATGTCACATATGTGAGAAACCATTTGCGCAAGAAGATGTACGCGTTCGAGATCATTGCCATCTGACTGGGCACTATAGAGGCCCTGCCCATTCCAACTGCAACCTAAATTACAAACAGTCATTTTTCATTCCAGTAGTTTTCCACAATTTATCCGGTTATGATGCACATTTTATAATCAAGGAAGTAGCCACAGCGTTCGAAGGAACAACCGATGTGCTTCCAATCACAAAGGAGAAATACATCTCATTCACGAAGCATGTTGAAATTAAAGACGATTCAAAACACAAGATTCAATTGCGCTTTATCGACTCATACAAATTCCTCAACACCAGTCTCGACAAATTAGCCTCATTCTTGACCGAGGACAAACTCAAAATTTTACGCACACAATTCCCAACTCTCCCGACAGACGATTTCAATTTGCTGACGCGAAAAGGGGTCTTCCCTTATGAATATATTGATGACGTGACCAAGCTAGACGACACTTGCCTACCACCACGTAACGCATTTTACAGTTCCCTGACAGATGCTATAGTATGTGAGAGCGAGTACGCACATGCTGAGAAAGTTTGGGAGCGGTTCTCCGTTCGAACGCTAGGTGACTATAGCGATTTGTACTTGAAGACAGATGTCTTGTTATTAGCTGATATTTTCGAAAACTTTCGAAATACATGCGTTGAGAGCTATGGCCTAGATCCCGCGTATTACTACACATTGCCCGGATATACCTGGGATGCAATGTTAAAACACTCGAATGTCAAGTTTGAATTACTAACTGACATCGACATGGTTTTATTCGTTGAGCGGGGTATACGCGGTGGTCTGAGTCAATGCTCGAACCGATATGCATGCGCTAATAACAAGTACATGGAGTCGTTTGATCCATCGAAAGCATCATCATACTTGATGTATTTTGACGTCAACAATTTGTATGGATGGGCAATGTGTCAACCCTTGCCATATGCAGATTTTCGATGGGTCAACGACGTGTCGAAGTTTGATCCATTATCCATCGCGCTAGACTCACCTATAGGCTACATCCTTGAAGTCGACTTGGAATATCCTCAATCTCTACATGATGCGCACAAAGACCTACCGTTTTGCCCAATACACGAAAAACCGCCGGGTAAGCGGGAAGAAAAGCTCTTAGCAACTGTTCGCGATAAAAAACGCTACATCATACACTACCGGAATTTACAACAGTGCTTACGTCACGGGCTTCGCCTCACGAAAATCCATAGAGTCCTACAGTTTACACAATCCCCATGGCTGCGTTCGTATATTGAGTTGAATACCCAGTTTCGAACGCTTGCCAAAAACGATTTCGAAAAGAATTTGTTCAAATTAATGAATAATGCGGTCTTTGGCAAAACGATGGAGAATGTGCGCAACCATGTAGATGTAAAGCTTTTAACAAAATGGGAGGGCAGATATGGCGCAGAGGCAATGATTGCGAAGCCAAACTTCCACAGCCGAAGTGTTTTTTCGGAAAACCTCGTGGCCGTGGAATTGCGCAATCTCGAGGTGAAATTCAACAAGCCGATATATGTGGGTATGTGCATCCTCGACATATCCAAAATGTGCTTGTATGGATTTCATCACGAGTATATGGTACCTCTGTATCGAGATAGATGTAAAGTCATGTATACCGATACGGACAGTCTCATATATGCCATTGAGAGCGATGATATATATGCCGACATGAAGCGCGACATTGAAAAATTTGATACAAGCGATTATTCGGCGGACAATCGGTATGGTATACCGCTCATCAACAAGAAGGTGCCCGGTCTCATGGAGGACGAATGCAATGGTGCAATTATGACCGAGTTCATTGGACTTCGATCGAAAATGTACGCGACACGTGTCGAGGGTAAGAAGGACATGAAAAAAGTTAAAGGTGTCAAGAGTAGCGTTGTGGCTAGGACAATCACGTGTGACGATTATGCTCGATGCTTGAGGGAAGAAGTTGAAATGGAGCGGAGTCAAACGTGCATTCGATCAAAATTACACCAAGTATACACCATTCGCGAGACGAAAATTGCTCTGAGTCCTCATGACGATAAGCGGTATATCATACCTGGGACCTCGGATACCCTACCGTGGGGGCATTATAGAATACCGTCGTGAAAAGTTTTGTAATTTTTTTTCCCCCAACCTTGATGTAAAATTGTGTACATTTTTTATGAATATCGATGTACAAATCTCGTTAAAATTATGTATATATATATATATATATATATTTTGTTCACTCGATATTAAAATTATGTTTGTTATTGTATATATTTGATTGCGTAAGAATGGATCCATTATTTTCTGTAAATAAAGAAACGGAATTTTTATAATCCCATGTGTTTATTCACTCTATCTATATCCTCGTACCCACGTTCCACGAAAAAAAGGGATTATCGACGGCGGGAAGAGGGGGAAAAAAGCAAGCCTGCTGTGGAGTCGGTCGGAGGCCTTCGAGGGATGCGGAGACGACCAATAGGTCAAGAGTCATAAAACACGCATATTTTCAATTTTCTGTATTATCGACTACAAATCGGATTTACTTATCCAACTATTGTAGCTATTATCGAACCCGAGCCATTCAACAATCATTCGATTACCGCGCTTCTTCAATACTGCTTCAATGAGATAGATATCGGGGTGCTTGACACTAAGAAGCTCTTGTTCGTAAAAACCCCCGGCGATCGGTTCATCTTTATGATTCTTCAAGTGGGACGTCACGGGATGAGTTTTTTTCCACACGATAGATTGTAAATATTTCTGTTGTGCAGTTTGGGGTGTAACCCTTTTCGAAAACAGTCTTAAATTTGTGGATTCTCACTTTATTACCAACGGTGAATTTCGGCGATCTTTCCATTGGAGGCTTATTGAAAATCTGCTGCAGTTGCTTCTCATTTTCCACGTTGACTTTAAGGCTATCATGACGAAGTCTATCATGGCGAAGGCTATCATGACGAGACAAGACGAAGGCTATCATGACGAAGTTACAATTATAAAAATTCTTTACCACTCTCACTCAGCATTGGCATGGTCCAGACGAATTTCGAGAAGGGGCACATACCACAAAACTTACCCGTTGATCGTGGAAAAGAATTTTTCCACGTTGACTTTAAGGTAATATTAAGGTAATATTCATAATATTAATTAAGGTAATATTCATAGGTATTCAACATATGGCGACTTAAAGGCAGCCATTTGCAAGCGTTTCAATCGTGCATTGAAGAATAAGATGCGGATGCAATTTAGTCTTCATGGTAATTATAAGTGGATCGATATTCTTGATAATCTAGTAGCCGAATATAACGATTCTGTACACCGCACCATTAAGATGAAGTCGAGAAGCGTCAACGGGTAAGTTTTGTGGTATGTGCCCCTTCTCGAAATTCGTCTGGACCATGCCAATGCTGAGTGAGAGTGGTAAAGAATTTTTATAATTGTAACTTCGTCATGATAGCCTTCGTCTTGTCTCGTCATGATAGCCTTCGCCATGATAGACTTCGTCATGATAGCCTTAAAGTCAACGTGGAAAATGAGAAGCAACTGCAGCAGATTTTCAATAAGCCTCCAATGGAAAGATCGCCGAAATTCACCGTTGGTAATAAAGTGAGAATCCACAAATTTAAGACTGTTTTCGAAAAGGGTTACACCCCAAACTGCACAACAGAAATATTTACAATCTATCGTGTGGAAAAAAACTCATCCCGTGACGTCCCACTTGAAGAATCATAAAGATGAACCGATCGCCGGGGGTTTTTACGAACAAGAGCTTCTTAGTGTCAAGCACCCCGATATCTATCTCATTGAAGCAGTATTGAAGAAGCGCGGTAATCGAATGATTGTTGAATGGCTCGGGTTCGATAATAGCTACAATAGTTGGATAAGTAAATCCGATTTGTAGTCGATAATACAGAAAATTGAAAATATGCGTGTTTTATGACTCTTGACCTATTGGTCGTCTCCGCATCCCTCGAAGGCCTCCGACCGACTCCACAGCAGGCTTGCTTTTTTCCCCCTCTTCCCGCCGTCGATAATCCCTTTTTTTCGTGGAACGTGGGTACGAGGATATAGATAGAGTGAATAAACACATGGGACTATAAAAATTCCGTTTCTTTATTTACAGAAAATAATGGATCCATTCTTACGCAATCAAATATATATAATAACAAACATAATTTTAATATCGAGTGAACAAAATATATATATATATATATACATAATTTTAACGAGATTTGTACATCGATATTCATAAAAAATGTACACAATTTTACATCAAGGTTGGGGGAAAAAAATTACAAAACTTTTCACGACGGTATTCTATAATGCCCCCACGGTAGGGTATCCGAGGTCCCAGGTATGATATACCGCTTATCGTCATGAGGACTCAGAGCAATTTTCGTCTCGCGAATGGTGTATACTTGGTGTAATTTTGATCGAATGCACGTTTGACTCCGCTCCATTTCAACTTCTTCCCTCAAGCATCGAGCATAATCGTCAAACGTGATTGTCCTAGCCACAACGCTACTCTTGACACCTTTAACTTTTTTCATGTCCTTCTTACCCTCGACACGTGTCGCGTACATTTTCGATCGAAGTCCAATGAACTCGGTCATAATTGCACCATTGCATTCGTCCTTCATGAGACCGGGCACCTTCTTGTTGATGAGCGGTATACCATACCGATTGTCCGCCGAATAATCGCTTGTATCAAATTTTTCAATGTCGCGCTTCATGTCGGCATATATATCATCGCTCTCAATGGCATATATGAGACTGTCCGTATCGGTATACATGACTTTACATCTATCTCGATACAGAGGTACCATATACTCGTGATGAAATCCATACAAGCACATTTTGGATATGTCGGGGATGCACATACCCACATATATCGGCTTGTTGAATTTCACCTCGAGATTGCGCAATTCCACGGCCACGAGGTTTTCCGAAAAAACACTTCGGCTGTGGAAGTTTGGCTTCGCAATCATTGCCTCTGCGCCATATCTGCCCTCCCATTTTGTTAAAAGCTTTACATCTACATGGTTGCGCACATTCTCCATCGTTTTGCCAAAGACCGCATTATTCATTAATTTGAACAAATTCTTTTCGAAATCGTTTTTGGCAAGCGTTCGAAACTGGGTATTCAACTCAATATACGAACGCAGCCATGGGGATTGTGTAAACTGTAGGACTCTATGGATTTTCGTGAGGCGAAGCCCGTGACGTAAGCACTGTTGTAAATTCCGGTAGTGTATGATGTAGCGTTTTTTATCGCGAACAGTTGCTAAGAGCTTTTCTTCCCGCTTACCCGGCGGTTTTTCGTGTATTGGGCAAAACGGTAGGTCTTTGTGCGCATCATGTAGAGATTGAGGATATTCCAAGTCGACTTCAAGGATGTAGCCTATAGGTGAGTCTAGCGCGATGGATAATGGATCAAACTTCGACACGTCGTTGACCCATCGAAAATCTGCATATGGCAAGGGTTGACACATTGCCCATCCATACAAATTGTTGACGTCAAAATACATCAAGTATGATGATGCTTTCGATGGATCAAACGACTCCATGTACTTGTTATTAGCGCATGCATATCGGTTCGAGCATTGACTCAGACCACCGCGTATACCCCGCTCAACGAATAAAACCATGTCGATGTCAGTTAGTAATTCAAACTTGACATTCGAGTGTTTTAACATTGCATCCCAGGTATATCCGGGCAATGTGTAGTAATACGCGGGATCTAGGCCATAGCTCTCAACGCATGTATTTCGAAAGTTTTCGAAAATATCAGCTAATAACAAGACATCTGTCTTCAAGTACAAATCGCTATAGTCACCTAGCGTTCGAACGGAGAACCGCTCCCAAACTTTCTCAGCATGTGCGTACTCGCTCTCACATACTATAGCATCTGTCAGGGAACTGTAAAATGCGTTACGTGGTGGTAGGCAAGTGTCGTCTAGCTTGGTCACGTCATCAATATATTCATAAGGGAAGACCCCTTTTCGCGTCAGCAAATTGAAATCGTCTGTCGGGAGAGTTGGGAATTGTGTGCGTAAAATTTTGAGTTTGTCCTCGGTCAAGAATGAGGCTAATTTGTCGAGACTGGTGTTGAGGAATTTGTATGAGTCGATAAAGCGCAATTGAATCTTGTGTTTTGAATCGTCTTTAATTTCAACATGCTTCGTGAATGAGATGTATTTCTCCTTTGTGATTGGAAGCACATCGGTTGTTCCTTCGAACGCTGTGGCTACTTCCTTGATTATAAAATGTGCATCATAACCGGATAAATTGTGGAAAACTACTGGAATGAAAAATGACTGTTTGTAATTTAGGTTGCAGTTGGAATGGGCAGGGCCTCTATAGCGCCCAGTCAGATGGCAATGATCTCGAACGCGTACATCTTCTTGCGCAAATGGTTTCTCACATATGTGACATTGAGTCGCTGTGCGAAAACTAGCCCACTCACTCGCTGTTAAAGACACCATTGGTACATTATCACAGAAAGTTTCTTTTATCCGCAGTGCTAGATTTTTTAGTTCTTCGACAAACCATGATACGCAATCGGCACTGCGACGCGAGTGATATGAAGATAGTGAGTCGTCATACGAACAACATACATAGTATCCGATACTAAATACTTCATGATGTTGATACCTATCTTTCGATAGGTTCTCTCCATCGGTCTTTGCCAACACACACTCAAAATCAGCATACACAATGAAGGGATGTCGCTCTTTCCGGCTAAAGTTGCTGAACTGGAGCCACTTATTGGTGTCGTTTGGTAGTCGGATCGCACAGTCATTTATTGCTCCACAATCGATCTCATGTGATTGCAATTTTTCCTCGGAACCGAAGTGGTGCAAACATCTGCAAAAAAAAAACAAGATGGTTTTGTTTAATTCGTCTAGCATATATAATTATATATTAGTAATGTTAAATTTACACACCGATCGCATATGTATTTTTTGTGCTCCTTTTTGGTCAGTTGTGCCCTCACGAGTCTCGACAGGTTCTTGATCCATACGAAGTGTCCCGCATTGCTGTCCTCGGTATTTTGCATGTACAGCAAATTGATGTGCTTTTCCTTCTTGTGTTGACTGACTCGTATCGGAACAATGTCCTTTTTGGCGGTGGTGGTATACACGTTGATCGATACATTGTTATGAGCTTCAAATTTCTTTATTTGATGTATCGTCACCGGGAATTCGATATCCTTCAGATTCAATACTGTCCAATAATGAGGGTAAGAAGATGGACGGTCACTGTGTCGTCCAGCTGGGTATAGAGCAGCGACAACTGCCCATGCGAAACATGCGTTATCCTCAGATTTGACGTTAACCACAGCCCTCTTCAACATTATTTCCCGCGGCAATGATATGGAGCACCCAGCACGCATCGGATTATACTTATTCACATTTATCGTGAGGTTAAGTATTTTCTGCAGAGCCCAGCCACTATCACGTTCTTGGAATTCATCGAGTAAGGTTAAAGTGGGCTCGATAACACGCTGTTCATACCACTCGTTCAAATCGCTTGTGGTAAATAGTTCACAGTTTCGGGTGTTGACGCTTTTATTCGCATGTTTGTCACCACTCGCGAATTCACCATTAAACACTGTATTAACTTTGATGCTGTTGTGCTTGTCGATGATATTTTGCACATGATGAAGCACTAGGGCACGAGCATCATTTAGAAAGTGTCTCGGCTCGATGTGGCTGCGATTGATGATGGAACCAGTCAATATCCGACTCTCGAAGGATGTTTCAATCTCCCGCCAGATTAACTCATGATCACCATGTCCTGCACCCGTATGTATAAAACGGCTGCATACAGAATTCCTCAATCCTTCCAGACGCGCTATTTGGCCTATTAGGGACTGTTGATGCCCAATTAATAATCGCGGGCGCTTAATCCGGCTTTGCGTTTCCAGCCCTTCGATGAACTCGACGCATCGTTGCTCCCATGCGGTAAAATCTTCGATCGAGCGTAAAAGCACGGCTTGGTCATGTAAGATTTGCTCCATGTTGACGAGTATGAAAAAACTTCCACGATGTTAACAGACTGACTGCTTCATGCAAAGTGCGGCCAGATTTGAGCGGAGCGGTCATTAAAAAGGCTCTTCGGGAAAAAAGGTCGGCCCTCTCTCTCGGGAAAACAGAGCTTTCCGATAACGCGTAGATTGCTCGAGGAACGCTAGACAAAAAACAGGAAGTCGGGATGCATCGGGTCAAAAGATTGTATGGGTCCTGCAGCTCAAGTGGTCCATCGGCGCCAAAGGCCCTTGATCCCTCAAGTTTATAGTTTTTCCAAGAAATCCTGACTTGTCGAGACCTGTCTAAAGTGTTGGCGAGACTCGTGACAGGAGTGGACACGCATGCAAACATCTTATCTTTCGGAATGGAGACCTCGACGAGAGCTGCGCTCAAGTGGTCCATCCGCGGTCCCTTTGATCCCTAAAGATTTTTCCCGAGAACCCTGTCAGGACCTGTCTGTCGTCGAGCTTTGAGACAAGGCGGATGCAATTGGCATTGTCTTTCGGAATGGAACCAAGACCTCGGTTTTTTTCTTTTATTTTTTTAAACAGCGTTTCCTTGGGCAGTTTCAAACAATAAAGCATTTTTGTTAGGGATTTTGCATTCTTGAGTGAAATGTATCACCACCTGCTATCTGGACCGAATATTTAAAACGATGTCAAGTTGCGCCTAGACAGTAATCTGAAAACTCTAAGATGCTCTTTATAATACACCAGTTTAGTCTCCATGACCTTACGCTGTTCTGTAGAGATAATAAAAGTCAATGCTTGGAGAGCCTGGCCAGCTTTCACCTCCACGAGTGCACACTTTTCTGGATAACAGATGTCTACCCCATAGAGATAGTTAAGAAAAAACTTTTCGTTTATCCCTGGCCAGGATGCAGCATCTTGCAAGGTTTTTTTTCTACAAGTCCCAACTAATGTTGAAAACCATTTTCACATCCTGTTGACCATCCCCCACCCTACTATAAGCCCATGAGGATCCAAAAATCGAAATCCAAAGAAGGATCGGAACAGCAGTTTTCGCCATTCCAGTCTTCAACCTCCGAGGTGTCAGTGTGAAAGAGTCTGAAAACGAAAAATCACTCAAGAACAATGTCGCGTCAAATTGAATTGATTGATCTCGTCGATGATGACATGGAGGTGGTGGTGAATATCGCTGATGACGATGAAGTGATAGTTGTGGCAGATGAAGTGGTCATTTATATCGCCGATGATGACGACGATGAGTGGGCGGCAATTGAACGGCTTGCACACGATGATATGGAATTGGCTGAACTGGAAAGTGATACCGAATCAGTGGATAGCGGGTTGGGCGATGCCTCAGACGAGGGAATTCATTATATGCGGGAAATAATTGTGGACCAGCAGCAAATAAATCGGTTGAACCGGGACGTGATGTGCTGTGTGAACTATGAATATTTTATCGAAAACGATCGGGCGATATTTTGTGTGTCGTGCTATTTCGATATGCGGGACGCGGTTGATCGACTGATCCAAAGATGTGGCCACTTCAGCGACCGATTCAACAACATTCGAGGGATCTTTTGTACCAACTGCGGCGGGCCGACCCACCAAATTTCGATGCGCGACACGTGCCTCACCTGCTTAAACTCATATTGGGTCGATGGTTCGTATTATCTTTAGTATGATTTAAAATATGATTATGTTTGATGGGTTAATAAGATGCATGCTTTATTATGTTCCAGGGTAACGGATCCACTGCGGATATTTGACACAAACACACACACACACACACACACACACACACCAAAGATTTGATGTATAATACATACTATGCAACGTCATTGCTCAATTTAATTATTAATAAAATATTGTTTTAATGTCATATGATTCAAAGCATTATTTTTGTCTCCTCCCCCTTCCTTGAACATAAACACACACACACACACACACACACACACACACACACACACACACACACACACACACACACACACACACACACACACACACACACACACACACACACACACACACACACACACACACACACACACACACACACACACACACACACACACACACACACACACACACACACACACACACACACACACACACACACACACACACACACACACACACACACACACACACACACACACACACACACACACACACACACACACACACACACACACACACACACACACACACACACACACACACACACACACACACACACACACACACACACACACACACACACACACACACACACACACACACACACACACACACACACACACACACACACACACACACACACACACACACACACACACACACACACACACACACACACACACACACACACACACACACACACACACACACACACACACACACACACACACACACACACACACACACACACACACACACACACACACACACACACACACACACACACACACACACACACACACACACACACACACACACACACACACACACACACACACACACACACACACACACACACACACACACACACACACACACACACACACACACACACACACACACACACACACACACACACACACACACACACACACACACACACACACACACACACACACACACACACACACACACACACACACACACACACACACACACACACACACACACACACACACACACACACACACACACACACACACACACACACACACACACACACACACACACACACACACACACACACACACACACACACACACACACACACACACACACACACACACACACACACACACACACACACACACACACACACACACACACACACACACACACACACACACACACACACACACACACACACACACACACACACACACACACACACACACACACACACACACACACACACACACACACACACACACACACACACACACACACACACACACACACACACACACACACACACACACGCACGCACACACACGAACACACACATACAAAACACTCATCGACGCGGGCTTCCCCCTCCCGCCAGTCGCTCTACGGACCACATGGCCCTCCACCGAGGCCTCCCCTGTGACGTCACATGCGTCCGGCGACCTCCCCTCGACCCGGTGACCTCCTTTTGGGTTAGAACCGCCCTAGCTCCTCTACTCTGGCGAGTTCTCCTACACATAAATACGTACGTGAGAAGTAGCCAAAATCTTCGGACATACGAAACAATTTTATTTTATTCAAGCCCCACCACACATCAATCAGGCAGTGGTACCTTTCCTTCCTTGATGATTTTTCGTTGTCTAGCACATATTTACAGTGCTGGAGAGTACTGTACTCGCACCTGAATACATTTCCACCTGTGAAAAACATCGATCGAAGCGGAGATTGACACGAGATACGAAACTTGTTTCTTGAAAACTTTGATGCCCACGAATATATTAAACGTTTTCTATATGGTCGAGACGAATCCAATATGAGAAAGTATTTATTCAAGTGATGTTTTACGTTTGAAGATCGAAATCGCGATAACAGTGTTCGGAGTCGTTTCCGGTGATTTCTTTGTAAAAAAAACACCTCCTTCGCTACGGAAAATAGCGTTTCAGAACTACTACTGCTACAGTTAACAATACAAAGAAACGAAACCAATCTCTTGCGCAATGTTTTCTGATTGTAGACATTGTTCCACGACGAGACCACTTGCACTTGCACTTGGATCAATTCCCACCTGTAAACAACATTGATCGAAACGGAGATTTACAAAAGATCCGGCTTTTACTATTTTTACCTTTGATGAATGAGCAAACAATAAAGATTTTGTTTACAGTATGGAGACGAATGCAATGTGCAAGACGATTTGTTCGAACAATTTTCATGTTTATTTATTGGAATCGCGTTTAAAGTGGTTGGGTTCTTCGCCTTCGCATAATGTGAAAAAACTTACGCCGACAAAATTAAACACCACAATGTGTATTTTTCAACAAATAATGGTTACGTTCGTACACAATCGCATGCATCGAGAAATCGGCTTGAAGAAAAAAAAAGGTTCAAAGGCAATGGAGAGTCAAAATTAAATACATTAGAATCCAATACGAAATGTGTTTTATCACGGAAACTTTTTCACGTATCTTAGTGGTTATCATATATTTTGATCTATGATAATTACTTGAGCTTCGTTCTGATGAGGCATCTCGCACGTCTCGGGGCATATTCACGAAACTTAAGAAAAAATAGACGGAAGTTAAAATGATTACGTTTGAAGTACGTTGAAAGAGACGCCGAAACACCAAGCGCCGGGTCGATTTCATCTTCGTCGTTTACAGAACGCCACTGCCGTTTTACTCGCGCATCTTCCAAGCATCGGTCAAGTGATGTACTCGCTCTGCCATGAAAGACGATGAAATCGAGAACGAATTCGGGCGAACCATTGTTGGAATTGTTTTTGTACGCTTTTTGGCAACTACCTCGGCTTCAAGAACGCACCGTGCACGCCTTGGGAATCATTTGTTCGATCTTAGATAATATCCAGTACTGCTATGACGAGGACGTTCGAACAACGTTAAAAGTTTCTCGCAAACACCAAGCGCGACGCCGATTTCGTCTTCATGACGTAAACAATGATCCTGTCGTCGTACTCACAGCTTGCGACCACGCACGACTCTTCTACTCGCTCTCAGCGGAAATAGTAGGAAGTCAAGAAACAATTCGGGTGATTCGTTTTCGGATTATATATTTTACATTTGCATTGACAAAACGCAACAAAGAAGAGCTTAGAACACTATATACAGTTTGATATAAATGATTTAATATTTACAATAAGGACAATTTAACAACAATAACAATGAACGCGATATTTATAATTTTGGCAATATATACAATATGTAAATTAAAAGCGAAACAATAACATAACAAAACAAACGAAACAAAAATAAAGACGAAGCGAATATGTACAATAGATACATGCCGAGACAGAGCCACCAAACCAAAAGACCTAACGCTATCGAAACTTTCAGTTCTGGGTTTCGGTCTCTCTTGTATGGATCATATAAATGCCCCCGCATCGTCGGTGGAGGGAAAATATATCGACTGGTGGACTCAACGATATGCTATTCATGATTTTTTGAGAGCCCTATGAGTAGCGTAAAGTAAACGACCTTTTAGCATGCGCGCCTTTTTTTAACATTCGGTAAAGAATGAGGTGTTATTTCGCCGTTCATATAGCGGAAGCTTGTCAGTCATTCTTCTTCACAATTTTAAAATCGTTTTTTCGATTTAGATGGAACGTTTCGTCGTCAGCAAAATCCTCCAATAAGAACCCGTAATGTTCTTTTGTTTGGTGAACTCAAAACATTTTACGATATTAGAATTGACTGTGACAGATGATATGAAAGAGAGTGGGTTACTGTTGCAGACCACAGTGAACATTTCATAAAGATAAGAACTGGTCATGGAAGAGAATGAGTTTCCATTAAGGCGGAATGACACCTCATCGCGGTCGTTATGGTAGAACAATTATAGATACCCAAAAATCTCTGAAACGGCTCTTCAGATCCCGTCGAAACTTTGCCAAACGACGTCAAATAGATAGACGAACAGCTGTCTGCCCCTCAAATTTTCTGAATTTGCGAAAAAAAACACGTACATTGGATTATCATAAGTCGATCTACTTTTTTTTTCCAATTCAGAAAGTTTGAGGAACAGACAGCTGTTCGTCTATCTATTTGACTTCGTTTGGCAAAGGTTCAACGGGATCTGAAGAGCCGTTTCAGAGATTTTTGGGTATCTACAATTGTTCTACCATACCGACCGCGATGATGTGTCATTCCGTCTTAAGCACCTCCCGAAGGAATGGAATTATGGGTTCCATCTCTTAATAAGGTGTTCAATGTGGGCCCCTTCTCTATCTACGCATAATTCTAGTCTTTTTGTCATGTTGGCTCTAGTCCGCCGCAGCATACGTGGTGTTATCGATGCAAATGCACCCCTTATTCTCTCTCGCATATCGTCTTCCGTAGTCGGTTCTGTCCTGTAGACAATGTTTTTTATTGTTCCCCATATGAAAAAATCGAGGGGTGTCAAATCGGGAGATCGTGGCGGCGACGGAATCGTTCCATGTAAAGCGAGAACCCGATTAGGAAAACGCTGATGCAGAATGGCTCGCACGGTTTGTGCTGTATGAGCCGGGTGTCCATCTTGTTGCCACCACATTCTTAGACGAATGACCAAAGGAACGTCTTCTAAAAGGCCGGGGAGAATGTTTGTTAACAATTCTTCGTACTTAACGCTGTCCATATTGCCCTCAAAAAACCATGGTCCGAGAATTCTATCGTTGAGGACACCGGCCCACACATTGACCCGCCAACGGTTCTGCAGAGGGATTTCGATGACCCATCCTGGATTTTCTTCAGCCCAGTACCGAACGTTTTGACGGTTCACCATCTCGCGGTTTGTAAACCCGGCCTCGTCAGTAAATAAAACAAATTTGAAGAAGTCCGGGTCTTGTACCTCCTGACCAAGGGCCCACGCGCAATATTCTAGCCTTCGCTCGAGATCTTCTGCGTGCAATTCTTGGCACGTGTGCGCTCGATACGGGTACCGTCGCTGCCGCAGGATTTTTCGCACCGTTTCTCGGTTCACATCTGGACAAAGAAACGTGCATACTTTTTAGCCCTTTAGTACTTTAGTAGGATGTAACTGTCATCCTACCTCCGTCTCCCTTGCATTCCCTCTCCATCTCCTTTTCTCTCTCTCTCTCTCTCTCTTTCTCTCTCTCTCTCCCTCCCCCTTAACCGGGCTGGGGCAAAAACTTGAGACTGCCCCCCCCTCCCCTCCAGCTTTGGAGAATAATGATTTTGAAAAACTCACAAAACAAATATACTGGGTGGATTTTCGTGACCGGGAATAAGAATCTCGATAAGAGTCTCGATCTCTCTCTCATTTTCTCTTGATCTCTCTCTTCCTCATAACAGTACCGTAACGCGTGGCCTGACGTTCGTTGGCCTGACGCGTGGTCGTTAATTGGGATTTTTTTCATAAACATAAGTAATAATGAAAGGATCGGGTTTATACCCATCTTAGGGGCCATTCATAAAACACGTGACGCAAATTTTATGAATATTCGATCCCCTCCCCCTCTGTGACATTTCGCGACGGGTGCCGATGCCCCCCCTTCCGCTCCTGAAAATTACGCGACATGGTGCCCGCCTCCCCTTCTGCTCTTGTTTTTCTTTCAACAAAAAGAAGCAAGTAAAATACTAAAACCCTTTTAATAACCTATTTCAGAATGAACAATTTATATTGTTTACTTTAGGTAAATATATATGTAATATATAAAAACGTAGAATTTATACGCGGGGTCGTCCATTAAGGCCTTAGGCTACTCTAGAGGCCCAAAAATAGGCTTTTTGGATTTTTTTTTCAGAAAAACTACAAAATAAATCGCGATTACAAAAAAGGGTGTTTATCATACATATCAGTGACTGTATACAATAATTTTTGTGAAGCGATTAATTTCAAAATGGCGGCTGTGCAGCGTTTATCTGAAAACTGCATTTTTTAAGCTGGCCGGAAACATAACTCAGACAATCTTCAACCGATTTACTTGAAATGTTGAACATATCTTGAAAAATACATTGTTTATGGAAGTATGTACGATTTGTTTTTATATTGCATAGTTCATTTGTTATAAAAAATTCTCTAACGACTTTTTAGGCAAATTTTTGGAAAGGGAAAAATTTCGTCCGATAATTGTTAATAACAAATTAACTATGCAATATAAAAAAAATCCTACGTACTTCCATGAACAATGTATTTATAAAGATATATTCAACATTTCAAGTGAATCGGTTGAAAATTGTCTGAGTTATGTTTCCGGCCAACTCAAAAAATGCAGTTTTAAGCTAAACGTTACACAGCCGTCATTTTGAAATTAATCGCTTCGAAAAAATTATTGTATACAGTCACAGATATGTATGATAAACACCCTTTTTTGTTATCTCGATTGATTTTGTAGTTTTTCTGAAGAAAAAAAATCCCTAAAAAGCCTATTTTTTCGGCCCCCAGAGTGGCCTAACTCCTTAATCACGTAAGGCTCAAATAAGGGGGATAACATCACGATTGATCACGCTAGGGGTAGGGTGTTGCGGAGGGGGGCGGGGTGTTGTGACATATCACGTGTATTTTTTTGTGTGTACAGTCGTGCTGTTTATTGAAATCAGAAAAAATTAAAGAAGGCTAGTTTTTTGACAGGTAATTTTGTAGGTTCCGGAGGTGCTAAATCCAAGTTTGCCTAAAAATTGGGGCGTAGGTTTTTTTTAGGCGATGAAGGGGGATGGGGTGGATTGATGCCAAATGAAAATCTTAGGAGCTCGGCGCCGTGGGACAAGAAAATGTTCTCACAGTCAAAACTTTTCCGGCAAAAGATAAAAGTATTTTTATTTTCGTTAACGGATGAAAATATGGCAAAATTCGAGGGTTATTTATATGAACGAAAATGTAGTGACTGTCAATCCCTACATATCGTACATTCAAACGGCACCGGTAAAATTAACCGTTTTTGAGTAATCACGAAAACAAAACTTTCAGAGTATTTCGTCATTCGTTATGGGGGGAGATACTTTTGAAGTGAAGAGATGATTTTATACCCAATCGACGCGTATTTTTGAGAGCTAAAACTTTTTCATTTGAATGGAGTTCGAAACAAATTTCTCGAACAGTTATTATCAAAATACTGATTTTTGGTACGTTCCCCCACTTTTAGAAATCGAAAATAAAGAGATACGAGTTTGGCGCTGTGGACAAAAATGTAGCGGAAGGTTCAGGCTACGAATCGTTTCATGGCGGTGAATTCATACGGTCAATAGTTTTCCCAGAGTTTCATTTTGAATTTTCAACCCCCGAGAGGCGTTAGAAAAAGCAAAATTCAAGGGTGGTCCAGAGAAACAAAAATATAAAGAAGATTATTTTCTACATTTTATGCATCTCAACCATACTCGAAAATTCAATTATTTTTTAGTTATACAATAAACGAATTTATTAAAATCTGTCAACAATTCTTTTAGGGGTGAATATATCATCGGAGAGGGATGATCAAATACTCGATCGACGCGTCTTTTCAATGGCTACAAGATTTCCATTTAAAGAAAAATTGTACGAATTTTTCCCAAAGAGTTATTGAATTAAAACTGATCTTTCAAATTTTCAGCCCACTTTTTCACCCCCAAAATGAGCTTCCCTGACTTTGACGCCGTGCACAAAAATAAAGCCCGGATTTTTTTGAACATTTTGTCCCACGGCGCCGACCTCGTAGGTGTTGTAGTTTGGCATTGATCAACTCTCATGCCCCTTCATCTCCTAAAAAAAAATCTACACCCCGATTTTTGGGCAAACTTGGATTTAGCACCCGCGGCACCTACAGAATCATCTGTTAAAAAACTGGCATTCTTCTAATTTTTTCCGATTACGGGATTTTTCGGCGACAGCATGACTGTACTATTAATTCTTTTTCATAATACGATACCGCACTCTCTGACACTTCTTTCTGACATTTCTCTTTAAAAAAATAAATGTGTTGTTGGCGGTGGGGGGCGGGGCGGGAGGGTGTAGCCAAGAACCTCACCATATATCTTCATGGGCGAGGGGGCCTCTAAAAGTGGCCTAAAAACCTCACGTGATTAATGGACGACCCCCGTAAGAAGAAATATATTCTTTATGTTATGTACACTGTAAAAGTCATTAAATTTAGTTTTATAATTGAAAATTCCTAAACTCGGAATATGAAACGCAAATTCGCACTTCAGTAATGAAAGCTTCAGAAACGTAAATGAATTTTCATAGATGCGTATATATTTTAATATATGGGAGATTGAAGATTAGTATGCTGCGGATGAGTTTTTCAACGCGCATCATAATAATACAAATATTTGTTTGATTAATGCAACAAACGTATATGATTTCATTATTTACACAAAAAGTATTAAAATCGCAATATGACTATTATTTTTACCGTCATTCTGTTGAAAAGTACAATACCTTGTACATTGAATAACACAAAACGCTGTTTAAAGAAATATGAAATTTAAAATACTTTTATATTACTATGGCAGATGAAATTATAAAACTTAGTATATGAATGAATATTTAGGCTTCAGTGTTGT
>OZ023314.1:42143757-42176257 GCA_964007375.1 Ophion obscuratus
AACAGGCGAAAAAGTGGTAGCTCTAATTAATACACTATCTACAATTTTTCAAGGCGTCTAATAGAAAAATAAATATTCTTAATTGAAAAATACAACAAGCGTTTTGAATATATACAATGTAGACAAAGTAAGAAAATTACAAACTGACTCTTAATTTTTACAATACTTGGTTCAGGAATATACAATTTTTTGTGCACTGAATATTATGATAGACTGGAGAATATTTAGAAATAAATAGGACATTTACAATAGGAAGGCACGTACATTTTCTGATTTACAAGGAGACGGCTGAGCCTGGATGTCGCGAATCGGGTTCTCCTTTCGCGTGGTGAAAGTTGGAGACCTCCGAATCAGTGCAGCCAGATCGCGCGTAAAAGTTACCCCCTCTCTAGTCTCTTACGCGCCCATCACACAATCATAGTAGCGCGTGTCCGTGAGCGAGCGATGCTCGGACGTCTTCGGAAAGAGCCGAGCGGGGTCGAAGTATCCCGACCGCGCCTTCGGCTGCTACACTAATACATGCACGCTGATGAGCACGTTCATGTGCGGCCATGCCGAAACGATGGCTTCGAGGGAAAAAGCAATCTGAGCACGACTCGCGCGTGACGTCACCGACGGCACGCGCGAGGCTTTTAGATGATTTCAATGCTTATTTAGCTCTTCGTTCTCTGCGTTATTAAGGTATACAAAAAAATGTATCGCGCACTCTGATCGCTTATTTTTTTAGTTTATACGTTAATTTAAATATTATAATAAATTTAAATTACAACTTGTTTATCTTCTAAAAAATTGTTTACGCTTTACTCACACCCGGCCTTATGCCAAATAAATTATAATTCATAAAAGTAAGCGGAAATATATTTATATTTGTATTATTATATTAATTCTCATACTTTCATCGAGCGATAAAGCATTGTCCCCAAAAACAAGCCATTCATCCATCCGGCCGCGAATAGTCAGTACCAGAAAGTGCACATGTTCCACGAGCGGTGAGATGGTCCCGTTGGTAGTGTTCCTTACTTCGGTCCGCAGGGGCGCGGTTCGTTCCCCGCGATCGGTGCTTTTTTTTTAAATTCTACTATTAATTCATATTTGATTAGTTATTTCTATTAGTTATCATTATTATTTTAATTAGTTATCGTTTAGTATCGAAAAATTTATCGCGCCCTCCGACCGCTTATTTTATTAGTTTGTACGTTAATTTAAATGTAATAATACATCTAAATTACAACTTGTTTATCTTCTAAAAAATTGTTTACGCTTTACTCACACCCGTCCCTATGCCAAATAAATTGTAATTCATAAAAGTAAGCGGAAATATATTTATATTCGTATTATTATATTCATTCTCATACTTTCATCAAGCGACAAAGCATTATCCCCAAAAACAAGTCAATCATCCATCCGGCCGCGAATCGTAAGTGCCAGAAAGTGCATTTTTAACACAAACGATAAGATGGTCCAGTTGGTAGCGTTCCTGGCTTCGGTCCGCAGGGGCGCGGGATCGTTCCCCGCGCTCAGTGGCATTTTTGTATGTTTTTACATTTGCAGGGAATTTTCATTGTAATGAGATGAATTGCTTATTTGTGAACACTCACCATTGACAGGACAAAAATGTTTTAATCGTAAAATATAATGATCAGTTTTCCTATTTTCAGAATTTTCAGAATATCCTGTTTTTTTTAATTATTAATTTCTTTTTGTATGGGGCGAATTGTTTATTCGTAAAACACGCTCATTGAAAGAACATTATTCTGAAAATAGGAAAACTGATCAGTATATTTTACGATTCAAACATTTTTGTTCTGTCAATGGTGAGTGTTCACAAATAAACAATTCATCTCATTACAATGAAAATTACCTGCAAATGTAAAAACATACAAAAATGCCACGTTTTGTACTTCTTTCCACGTCACCCATGAGGTAAAGTACAATGGTACGCATTTTTTTTAACGTGGTGTCCCCAGGAGGTATAATCCACGACGAAAAAAAACCTTAAAAAAACCTCCAAATCCAAGTTTTTCGTCGATTGCACAAAAATTATCGAAATAAACACTTTATTAACATTTTTGCGAATATTGCACTAGGATCACTTCTTATTTTCCTGTTGTGTGTAAAAATTCATTTACCCCGGAAAGTTGTAAACGTCCCAGTCATCGTCCTGGTCGTATGCTCGGACTTGGAGCTTTTCTTTTGGTTTCTTGCCTGCCTCACTATACAAATTTTCCGGGTTCATTAGAGACAGATGGTCTCGAGTTATGGTCATTGTGGTCGCACTGTCCCCCCCTGCCCTTCAAAGCCAACTTTACGACGCAGATTGAATTGAGCATATTCGAACCGAGGCAGTTCCTTTTCTTTGTTTTTGTGTCTGGGATGAGAGAGAACGCTCTTTCAGCCGCAGCATTCGAATGAGGCAAAGTCCTCACCATACCCAGCAACAAACGCAAAGTTTCGTACCGGAGAATACCGTCAGAATTGGTAACAGTGCAAATTGCCATCCACATGTCGTCGAATGACAATTTACACCATTCTTCCTTCTGATGACTGTTCTCTTCGTACAAGGAGTGCCATTCGTTGCGAATTTTTATTTCATCGGAAACGCGAAGTTGACGACAAACGAACAATACGCGCGCAATGGTCGACTCGCGATCCGCATCTAATAACGCAGGGCCCTTTTCGAAGACCGTTAAACTCTTCAAAAATTCGTTGTCGAAGGGGAGTCTATCGCGAATTTGACTCGAAGCCGTGACGTAAAACCGAAGGCAGTTTCGGCGGAACGTGTCGACTTCGGCTTGTGGAGTCCCTCTGCTCTGTACATCCGCCAAATATTCTTTGCAATCATCCCCAATATCAATATCAATCACTGCGCGCTGATTCGCGCACTTATCGAATCTGATATTGCGAGCGTGAACGTCAATTATTGCCGGCTGCAACAGAGCGGGTTTGAGAAACCTCTGGAGGATCTCTACAAGCATCGTCTTTGAAGAAGGTTGCAGACGATGAATTAAAGTTTCTTCGCTTTGAAAGTAGGCGTTGATTTTGTTGAAAGATTCGAGTGCGAATTCCAAAAAAAGAAGATAAGCTTTAGTTACCGGATTTTTTGCAACCTCGAGAAGTTCTTCTGCTTGTTTGGCCTTCTCCAATGACTGATCAGCCAAAAATGCTATCAGCGTCGGCCAATTTTCGATAATTTTGACGACGGTGGAATGGCGTGAGAGCCATCTCGTTTCTGCGTATCTCGTGATTTTAGCCGGACGATCCTGGAAGCTATCTTGGAAATCGCGAAAAACTGCTGTTCGTTTCGGACTGTTGTTCAAAAAGGTCGCGATACCTCTGATAAAACGATCAATTTCTTTTGGAATAGCGGAGAATGCGGCGCTAGCAATCAACGCGAGAGAATGGCAAATACACGGCTGCGTTATGAGATCGGGGTTATTTTCCGACAGAAATGTACGGAACGACGAATTTTTGCCGATCATTACGGCTGCATTATCGCACGCGAGACCGAGAATGCTGCGCAAGGGAATTTGTTTCCGGAAAAACTCATTTTTGAACGCTTTGAACAGTTCAATGGCCGAACAGTTCGCCGCATTCAAATGAAGCAGCGTCAACAATTCTGTCCTTACCGTCAGCGTACTTGGCTCTACGTAACGGACCATTAACGACATCCATTTATCGTTTGTACAGTCTGATGTTTCGTCCACGTGAATTGAAAATTTGTTTTCGCGTAAGACTCGCGTTATTCGGTCGGCTTCTACTACGCTAACAACCCTGTCGACCAGCTTTGTTGCTTTTGTTTTGCCGACTGTCATAGCCTGCAACACAGCCGGCTCTTGACCGATGAGTTTAAATAGACTGAGCATATCCGGTGCGACCGTCATCGCAATATTATGCTCAGCCAAAAAAGTCGCGAAACGAATCTCAGCAGCTTGTACTCGTTCATTGAAGTCAAATTCAGCACCAGAGGCAGCTGAAAAACTCTCTTGAGTACAAGTTGCTTCCGGAACACACGCAGAAGGCGTAGTGTTCCCCGAATCGAGCGATGTTACACCCAATACACTCATGTTTTTCACATGCACTTCTGACGTGGAATGCCTCTCTATCTCACAGTGGCCACATGACAGCGTTGTTCCGCACGCAAGGCAATAAAATTTATCAGGTTGCGATGCAACAACCTGAACCCATTTTTTCCACTCTGGATGTTGATCGTACCATTGATGTTGAAAATGTTTCTTTTTAGCCAGTTTCGGCTTTTTTACCGCGGGCTCATCCATGAGGAGAAAAATCAAGAGTTGAAAAAACACAACCCAAATGTCGAATAAATTAGCAAAAAATAATTTTAAAAACACCAATGTTACGAGGCACAGAGTAAAAAAATCGCGTTTCACAAAAATCCCGAATCGCGTTGCAAAAAAATCCCGAATCGCGGTTCACAAAAATCCCGAATCGCGTTGCACAAAAATCCCGAATCGCGGTTAACAAAAATCCCGAATCGCGTATCACGAAAATCACGAATCGCGTTGCACCAAAAATCCCAGATCGCGGTTCACAAAAATCCCGAAACGCGTATCACGAAAATAACGAATCGCAAATTACGTACGTTTGAATTTTTTAATTATTCCGATCGGTACGAAGACAATTCGAAATACGAGACTGTCGAAACAATCCAGTCGAATAACGTCGAAACAGCATGCGTTCCGTTATGAGGCGTTGAAATTGATATATAAAAACAAAAACGAGTGAGCGACGTTCCTTGGGAAAAAAGTGGCAGGTTCAGATTTTTTACATTTGGATACATTGTATGATTTCTCGAATGAACAATTCGCCCCATAGAAGCCAGGAACGCTACCAACGGGACCATCTTATCGCTTGTGTTAAAAATGCACTTTCTGGCATTTACGATTCGCGGCCGGATAGATGATTGACTTGTTTTTGGGGATAATGCTTTATCGCTTGATGAAAGTATGAGAATGAATATAATAATACGAATATAAATATATTTCCGCGTACTTTTATGAATTACAATTTATTTAGCATAGGGACGGGTGTGAGTAAAGCGCAAACAATTTTTTAGAAGGTAAACAAGTTGTAATTTAGATTTATTATTACATTTAAATTAACGTACAAACTAATAAAATAAGCGGTCGGAGTGCGCGATAAATTTTTCGACACTAAACGATAACTAATTAAAATAATAATGATAACTAATAGAAATAACTAATCAAATAAGAATTAGTATTAAAAAAAAAGCACCGAGCGCGGGGAACGAACCCGCGCTCTTGCGGACCGAAGCAAGGAACGCTACCAACGGGACCATCTCATCGCTTGTAGAGTATGTGCACTTTCTGACACTGACTATTCTCGGCCGGATGGATGATTGGCTTGTTTTTGGGGATAATGCTTTATCGCTTGGTGGAAGTATGAGAATTAATATAATAATACGAATATAAATATATTTCCGCTTACTTTTATGAATCATAATTTATTTGGCATAAGGACGGGTGTGAGTAAAGCGTAAACAATTTTTTAGAAGATAAACAAGTTGTTATTTAGATTTATTATTATATTTAAATTAACGTACAAACTAGGAAAATAAGCGGTCGGAGTGCGTGATACATTTTTCGCCACTAAAAGATAACTAATTAAAATAATAATGATAACTAATAGAAATAACTAATCAAATATGAATTAATAGTAGTATTAAAAAAAAAAGCACCGAGCGCGGGGAACAAACCGCGCCCCTGCGGACCGAAGTAAGGAACACTACCAACGGGACCATCTCACCGCTCGTGGAACATGTGCACTTTCTGGTACTGACTATTCACGGCCGGATGGATGAATGGCTTGTTTTTGGGGATAATGCTTTATCGCTTGATGAAAGTATGAGAATTAATATAATAATACAAATATAAATATATTTTCGCTTACTTTTATGAATTATAATTTATTTGGCATAAGGACGGGTGTGAGTAAAGCGTAAACAATTTTTTAGAAGATAAACAAGTTGTAATTTAGATTTATTATAATATTTAAATTAACGTATAAACTAAAAAAATAAGCGATCAGAGTGCGCGATACATTTTTTTGTATACCTTAATAACGCAGAGAACGAGGAGCTAAATAAGCATTGAAATCATCTGAAAGCATCGCGCGTGCCGTCGGTGACGTCACGCGCGAGTCGTGCTCAGATTGCTTTTTCACTCGAAGCCATCGTTTCGGCTTGGCCGCACATGAACGTGCTCATCAGCGTGCATGTATTAGTGTAGCTGCCGAAGGCGCGATCGGGATACTTCGACCCCGCTCGGCTCTTTCCGAAGACGTCCGAGCGTTGCTCGCTCACGGACACGCGCTACTATGATTGTGTGATGGGCGCGTAAGAGACTAGAGAGGGGGTAACTTTTACGCGCGATCTGGCTGCACTGCTCCGAATTAACGTCGTTTTTTATTTTTGTTCCCATAGGCCTTACTGAGATATTTGGTTGCTGAGATGTCGCGATTTGAAAATTTGCGAATTTCGGACGGAGCCAAGCCGGTTTCGGCTCGCGCTTAGAGTACGTTGAGCGTTGATGCTTGAGACAAGAGCGGCCGTAGCTAATATGGTAAAACGACGAACTGGTGCTCTGAAAGTTCACGATACGCGTCCCCATGCTTTTTGTTTAATTCATTTTTTTTTCTTTCTAATCTCTCTTGAGACTTTGCATGTGCAGGTAAATAAGAAAATTCGAAAATATATATTACTAGTTTTATTTATCTATTATATTAAAATAATTAATCCAATAATTAAGTCACAATTACATAGCAAAATAATATTGTATAACAAATAATTAATCTAATAATCAAGTCATAATTACAAAGCAAAATAATATGGTATACAAAAAATTAATATAATTCAGATTTACAAATTTCGCGGCAGGTAATTATTCTGATTCTTCTTTTATCAGATCGGTATGCTGACAAATAGGAGGGTGGAAACCATCGTATAAGCAAGGGAAGCACAAAGGCTTACGACACCACGAACATAAGATCAACGCAAACCACCGCAACCACACTAATTATTTTAATATAATAGATAAATAAAACTAGTAATGCATATTTTCGAATTTTCTTGTTTACCTGCACATGCAAAGACATGAGAGATTATGAAATAAAATAAAAATTGAACTTAAAAAAAGCACGGGGACGCGACCCGTGAACTTTCAAGTGCCAGTACGTCGTCTTACCGTATTAACTACGACCGCTCTTGTCTCAAGCATTAACGCTCAACGTACTCTACCCGCTAGCCGAAACCTGCTTCGCTCCATCCGAAACTCCCAAATTTTCAAATTGCGATATCTCAGCAACTAAGGCCTATTGAAACAAAAATAAAAAACGACATTAATTCGGAGGGCTTCAACTTTCACCACGCGATAGGAGAAACCGATTCGCGACATCCAGGATCTGCCTTCTTCTTGTTAGTATGTGTTTATTCGGATAGTCTGATTTAATTTATAATTCAGTCCAGAAAACTTGAAACACGTGCTTTGGTCAGCATGTTAAATCAAATCATAAAACATGTATCGAGTAACACCAAAATAAGTGATGAACACCCGATGCGATGGTGTAGTGGTTAGCGTGCTCGCCACTGAATCAGCGGACCGGAAGGTCCCGGGTTCGAATCCGAGTCGCGTACATTTCGTCGTGAAATGTTTTTCTTCGGTGTTTTACGGCGAAATAAGATTAGTTAGAAATAAGAATTTAGTCATAATAAATATAATACAGATAGGCGGAAGTCGGCTGCGGCCGCAGGGGGAACAGGAAGAAAAAAGGAGAACGTTAGACGAAAGAAACGGTCACAATGAGGGGGAAGGGTAGGGTAACAAACATGAAAATCTAAGGAAAAAGGAAATAAGTGGTGAAATTAACCGAACAAGCAGCCAAGCCCAATTGAACCCAAACAAACTAAAATCTATTTGCATTAATTTTTATATATCCACAACTGATACTTAGGAATAGGTATATGATTTTTCCAGGACTTTGGTATTACTGGCTTACTACACATAACTTAGAAATTCAATACGTAGTGTATTAATTTAAAAAATAACGATTATTAGTTTTCACAGACTGAATCAGTAAAAGAATTCCGGAGTTTGTATATTAAAATGCATACAGAGTTTATTGAAGACGTCGGAAGTAAATCATAACAGTTACACTAACCTAACACCGTAAAATTAATACACTTTTCTATGCCAAATTTGCTTTTTTTAAATTAAAAAATGCAATCTGTGCGTATTCATTTTAATACGCTTATAATAGATACCTTGCGATGCGTATATGATTTTTACAGTACTTAAGTGTTGCGATATTACTGAACGATTATTAGACATTCGAAAAGCATTGCATTGATTTTCAAAAGATAATATTAAAATTCATAAACGGTATCTGTAAAAAGACTTCCTACACTTTTATATTAATTTTAATACAGATTTTTTTTACAATGTAAAGTCAACATTAAATAATTTGATAATCTTTTATCACGACGCACCTAGAATTCAATGTGTTCCCGAGGATGCTTCAGGTGAGTCTCCGTCGATATCAGAGAAGTAGCGACTTCCTCGTAGTTGGAACTTTGGGTGGGCAGTACAGAAAATTTGCAGCGTCTCAGTATCACCCTTTTCCAGATTTAATATGCTTATAGCGTCTCGTGACTTTTGCTCGACCCCCCTCTCGGCCCCCTGTGACAAAGTGTGACGATTTGCCTACCCCCCGCCCCCCCGCCCCTCACTGCGTCACGTGCTTTATGAATGGCCCCTTGTGACCCAGGTAGGAATTAACGATGAAAAAAGGGCTCACCAAGCTCTGAAACAAGGCTCACATTTTTTAATTCGGGCTGAGCACCAGCCTCATTTCAGGCCTAGCTGAACCTCTGAATGAGGCCTGAATGAGCTCGGAATGAGGCCTGCTTTTAGTTTTCTATATTCTACATTGAGGTAAATTTAATAAATTTGTAAAGAATGTTTATTTCGTCAAATTGATTTAGAAAATTAAGATAGAGGATGAAGTAAAATGTCAGTAGTGTAATTTTTTTTACAGATACACAATTTCAAAATATTCTCGCATTTATTGCTAATTTTTTTTTTCATAAAAGTACAGAAAAAAATATTGTTTTAAACTTATTTTATTTTATCACAACCTGAAACAAGCCTGCATCCAGCCTTGATTTATAAGCCTTAACATTCGCTGGCTGAATAAAGCTTGAAATAACCCTAAGTTTAGGCTAAGCAGCCAGTCTTGGTTCCAGGTCTGTCTCACTCTGGCTGGGCGAAACAAGGCTTGCACAAGCTTGTTTCCATCGTCAGCCTTTTGATTTCCTACCTGGGGAAGTATATAATCATCTAGTATCATTCCCACTTATATTAAAAGATCTTTAAAATTGACCGAGACGTACGCTTTGACATGACCGTGAAAAACAAATTTCTCTCCATTGTATCATCGATTTCTGAATGAAAGGTTATCTGTACATGAAAAGTCAACAATTTATCGATACCTATGCAGATGTAGCTATCCCAATGCGTAGCCGTTTTTGTCTTATTCTGGTTTGTGTTTTTACAATACGCCAACAGTTTCTTTTTTTTGTGTTTATTTTCAAGCCCCTTTTTGTAAGGGTGTGCGGGTAGCAGAATTGGTCGAGTCGGGTCGGGTCGCGTAATTAGACTATGATTCGGGTCGAGTATCCGAATTTTTCGTGGACCCGTGAGCACTCGTTCCATGTCATAAACTCGATAAGCACACACACACACACACACACACACACACACACACACACACACACACACACACACACACACACACACACACACACACACACACGCGCGCACGCACGCACGCACGCACGCACACACACACACACACACACACACCCGTGTGTTGTGAAGTGTTTTGAAAGAAGATTTTTACAGTATTATTATTTGTTCGCATTATCGCCTTCGAGTTTTCGTTTTCTCCTATTATTTGATCGGTACACGTAGAAAAAAAATAAATATAAACAATAGATACGGATCTCCGAGTCGTTTACGAATATTCAAAGTTTACGAATACCCGAAGTTTGACAGTACTCGACGTTTATGAGTACCCAAAATTTGAAGGTCCCCGATGACCGAATTCGGGTAGCCGATAGTGGCCGGTAATGCAAAAACGTAACCCGTCGGGTACCCGACCAGACCCCAACATCGGGTACCCGAGTAAATCGAGTACCCGCACTTTTGTGTATTGTAGTAGTCTTTAAAAATAGTAATTGTCGAAATTACAAAAATCGGCTACGTACAGCCCTAGTCACTGCGATTACAAATATGTCAAGAAAGAATTGAAAATCGGTCGATAAGTTTTTGAGTATTCGTTGGGACAAGGTCGGAAGAAGTGCTTGCAAGAAAAGCGCATTAAAAGTTTTTGGTCCGTCTTTCTTGATATAAAGTTATCTTTTTTTTTCTAGAATATTGATACCAACATTAAAGTATCTAGTCACGTGCGACGTGCGATTTCACGTTTGTTCATCATCATTATATTTTACAAAATAATAAGAGCCTATTGTGAACGATGCCATACATGTAGGGAATGAGGGCAGTAACCGGTCGCGCTAACTGATCCCACTAAAGTGACTGAAACACCGTCAATTTTCGAACTTGTGAATAAAAATTGTACCAAAATATCTTGTAATATATGAACTTTCAATAGTAATAAAGAAGAAAAAACAAATTTTTCCAAATATTGCTTGGGAAAAGTGGGGAAGCTACTGTGCAATTTCTTGTAATCGTATGCACCTAATGCACGAGCGAGGCCTCTTGCACTCTGCACGGGGTTTTGGTCGATGGCTTGGAGTACGGCTGCCCGGACTTCCTCGGTGACTGGCTTTATGCGCGGTCTCCGCGGAGCTTTTAGCGTGCCGTACTCTGCGATGGTCTCCGCGAGTCTTTTGAAGAAACATTGTCATTCAATATACTCATTCCCGACTCACTCAATGTAGTCAGCCCCGACAGTCAATGTAGTCGAGGTCCACAGAGTTGCAAGTTGTGGATCCCGTAATACATACGTACCGTCTAAAACTTTGGCGGGAAGGAGTGGGTTCTCCAAATTCTTCGTGATATAGGTGCACGCATTCGGTGTAATTGTGGTTCGATTTTATGATAATCGCGTGCATTTTAACACGCCTTGTCTCGGCCATGATGTTCACGCCGAGAATGAATGCTCTCGACGAGCCCATCGATAAACAAATGCCAATCATCGCTAGCTTTTGTTGAAAATGTATGCATACACCAATAATACGACCTCGCAACAACGACGGGAATGTTATGAATGTATAGATATAGTGTATCCCAGAATAACGGGGCCGATTTAAAGAAAATGTGCGCACGTAAAACCACACATTGTTTTCGTGTCGCTACCGCACTTGGACACGAAAATTGCTATAAAATCGAATGTATTTCCATGAAAGTATTTCCATGAATCCCCGAGAACCATTTCGAGCACCGATTTTATCATTGTTAAATAAATAATGCTCGTACCGTCGTTTTCGCAGCATCGTCAGATTTCTCGACCCAATCAAACCAGAATGAAGATAAAATCGGAGACGAATTTGGGGCAGTAATATCGGGCATGCCCGACCGATGCCCCAAGAACCATTGCGAGCACCGATTTTATCTTTGTTAAATAAACAATGCTCCTACCGTCGTTCTCGCAGCATTGTCAGACTTCCTTATGCAATCTGACCGGAAGTAAGATAAAATCGGAGAGGAATTCCCGACAGTAATATCGGGAATGCCGATCGATGACCTAAGAACCATTCCGAGCACCGATTTTATCTTTGTTAAATAAACAAGTATCCGACCGTCGTTTTCGCAGCATCGTCAGACTTCTCGGCCCAATCTGACCGGAAGGAAGATAAAATTGGAGACGAATTCGGGCCAGTAATATCGGGAATGTCCGATCGAGGCCCCGAGAACCATTCCGAGCACCGATTTTATCTTTGTTAAATAAACAATGCTCCTACCGTCGTTCTCGCAGCATCGTCAGACTTCTTGACCCATTGTGACCGGAAAAAAGATAAAATCGGAAACGAATTCGGGGCAGTAATATCGGGAATGTCCGATCGAGGCTCCGAGAACCATTCCGAGCACCGATTTTATCTTTGTCGAATAAACAAGACTCCAACCGTCGTTCTCGCGGCAGCGTCAGACTTCTCGACCTAATCTGACAGGGAGTAAGACAAAATCGGAGACGAATTCGGGGCAGTAATATAGGGAATGTCCGATCGGAGCCCCCGGAACCATTCCGAACGCCGATTTTATCTTTGTTAAATAAACAATGCTCCTTCCGTCGTTCTAGCAGCATCGTCAGACTTCCTTATCCAATCTGACCGAAAATAAGATAAAATCGGAAACGAATGCGGGGCAGTAATATCGGAAATGTCCGATCGATGCACCAAGAACGATTGCGAGCACCGTTTTATCTTTGTTAAATAAACAAAGCTCCTACCGTCGTCCACGTTGATAAGTGCGTCTGAACCGTTTTTTATCGGATCAAGACGAATCCAACATGAAAAACGACCTATTCAAATTCTGTTTTGTGTTTCATTATCGAAATAACCGTTAGATTATTCGGATTTGTTCTCAATGGGTGATTTTTCAAAATGTTTCACCCTCGGCACGAACATCGCCATTGGACTGCACCACTGGACTATGAACGTGAATGAATCCAATGTCCACCGCGGCGTCCTCAGTCTGTAGGGATTGTTCCACAACAGAAACACTTGCATGCGGACTCGGATTCGCTGCAAGCTGTAGGAAACGTCGATTCGAAGAGAGATTCACGAGATTCGATGTTGAGAAATACGCCTGTTTCAATTGTTTTTTTATTGGATCGAGACGAATCCAATATCGAAGATGGTCCATTGAAATTCTGTTTTGTGTTCTATTATCGAAATAACCTTCAGATTTTTCGAATTCGTCCCCAGTGAGTGATTCTTAAAAAAGTATCACCCGTGGCACGAAAATAGCCAATGGACTACGACTGCTGCTGTGGACTATGAATGTGAACGAATCCAATGTTCACCGCGGCGTTCTCAGTTTGTAGGTATTATTTCGCAACAGAAACACTTGCATGCGGATTCGGATTTGTTACCAGAGGTAAAAGACGTCGATTCGAAGCTCTCTTCGAATCGACGTCTCCATGAGAGTGGACGTTGATAACAGAGCCTGTTTAAATCGTTTTTTATTGGATCGAGACGAATCCAATATCAACGACGGTCCACTGAAATTCTGTTTTGTGGTTTATTATCGAAATAACGTTCAGATTGTTCGGATTACTTCCCAGTGGGTGATTTTTAGAAATTGATCACCCTCGGCCCGAAAATAGACATTGGACTACGACTGCTGCTGTGGACTACGAACGTGAATTAATCCAATGTTTACCGCGGCGTTCTCAATTTGTAGGGAATATGCCACAACAGAAACACATGTATGCGGACACGGATTCGTTCCCAGATGTTAAAAACGTCGATTCGAAAACAGATTCACAAGAGATTCGACGATAATGAAAGCGCTCGTTTCAGCCATTTTTTATGAGATCGAGACGAATCCAATGAGAAAAATGGTCTATTCAAATTCTGTTTTGTATTTCATTTTTGAAAGAACCTTCAGAGTTTTCGGATTCGTTACCACAGAATGATTTTTTTCTTTATTAACCACCCTCGAGACGAAAACAGTCATTGGACTACTACTGCTGCTGTGGACTATGAACGTGAACGAATCCCACTATAAGCGCGGTACATGAGATTCGACGCTGATAAACACGCCTGTTTCAACCGTTTTTTCTTATCGGATCGAGACGAATACAATATGAAAAAACGGTCTATTGGAATTCTGTTCTGGGTTTTTTATTATCGAAATAACCTTCAGATTGTTTGGATTCGTTCCCAGTGAGTGATTTTTAGAAATGTATCGCCCTCGGAACAAGAATAACCATGACGACTGCTGCTGTGGACGATGAACGCCAACGAATCCAATGTTCAGCGCGGCGTTCTTTGTTCGTCGTGATTATTCCACAACGGAAACACTTGCATGCGCACTCGGATTCATTCCCAGATGTAAAAGACGTTGATCCGAAGCGAGATTCACATGAGATTCCACGTTGATAAATTCGCCTATTTCAACTGTTTATCGGATCAAGACGAATCCAACATGAAAAACGGTCTATTCAAATTATGTTTTGTGTTTCATTAACGAAATAACCTTCATATTGTTCGGATTTCGTCTCAATGGGTGATTTTTCAAAATGTTTCACCCTCGGCACGAAAACAGCCATTAGACTGCTGCTCTGGACTATGAACGTGAACGAATCCAGTGTCCACCGCGGCGTTCTCAGTTTGTTGGGATTGTTCCACACCAGAAACACTTGCATGCGGACTCGGATTCGCTGTTAGCTGTAGAATACGTCGATTCGAAGAGAGATTCACGAGATTCGATGTTGATAAATACGCCTGTTTCAATTTTTTTTTTTATTCGATCGAGACGAATTCAATATCAAAGACGGTCCATTGAAATTCTGTTTTCTGTTTTATTATACAAATAACTTTCAGATTACTCGGATTCGTTCGCAGTGGGTGATTTTTAAAATGTATCACCTTCGGCACGGAAATAGCTATTGGACTACGACTGCTGCTGTGGACTATGAATGTGAAGGAATCCAATGTTCAACGCGGCGTTCTCAGTTAGTAAGGATTATTCCACAACAGAAACACTTGTATGCGGATTCGGATTCGTTACCAAATGTAAAAGACGTCGATTCGAAGCTCTCTTCAATCGACGTCTCCATGAGAGTCGACGTTGGTAAACGCGCCTGTTTCAACCATTTTTTATCAGATTGAGACGAATCCAATAGGAAAAACGGTCTATTCAAATTTTGATTTGTATTCCATCTTTGAAAAAACCTTCAGAGTTTTCGGATTCGTTACCACAGAATGATTTGGTTCTTCATTTACCACCCTCGATACGAAAATAGTCATTGAACTACTACTGCTGCTGTGGACTATAAACGAGAACGAATTCCATTATCAAGCGGCGGTCTCCGTCTGTAGGGGTTATTCCACAACAAAAATACTTAAATGCGGACTCGGATTCGTTCCCAGATGTTAAATTCGTCGATTCGAAAAGAGATGCACATGAGATTCGTCGTTGATAAATACGTCTGTTTCAACCGTTTTTTCTTATCGGATCGAGACGAATCCAATATGAAAAAACGGTCTATTGAAATTCTGTTTTGTGTTTTATTATCGAAATAACCTTCAGATTGTTCGGATTCGTTATCACAGAAGGATTTTTTCCCTTTATTTACCACCCTCGACACGAAAATCGTTATTGGACTACTACTGCTGCTGTGCACTATGAACGTGAACGAATCCCACTGTCAGCGCGGCGTTCTCCGTTTTGTGGGGTTATTCCACAACAGAAACACTCGCATGCGGACTCGGATTCGTTCCCAGATGTAAACGACGTCGAATCGCAGAGAGATTCACATGAGATTCGACGTTGATAAATATGCATGTTGTAAGGGTTTTTTCTTATCGGATCGATACGAATCCAATATGAAAAAACGGTCCATTGAAATTCTGTTTTGCGTTTTATTATCGAATCAACGTTAAGATTGTTCGGATTCATTCCCATTGAGTGATTTTTAGAAATTTATCACCCTCGTCGACTATGAACGCGAACAAATCCAATGTTCAGCGCGGCGTTCTCAGTTTGTAGGGGTTATTCCACAATAGAAACACTGGCATGCGCACTCGGACTCGTTCCCGGATGTAAAAAACGTCGATTCGAAAACAGATGCACATGAGATTCGACGTTGATAAATACGTCTGTTTCAACCGTTTTTTCTTATCGGATCGAGAAGAATCCAATATGAAAAAACGGTCTATTGAAATTCTGTTTTGTGTTTTATTATCGAAATAACCTTCAGATTGTTCGGATTCGTTACCACAGAAGGATTTTTTCCCTTTATTTACCACCCTCGACACGAAAATCGTAATTGGACTACTACTGCTGCTGTGCACTATGAACGTGAACGAATCCCACTGTCAGCGTGGCGTTCTCAGTTTTGTGGGGTTATTCCACAAGAGAAACACTCGCATGCGGACTCGGCTTCGTTCCCAGATGTAAACGACGTCGAATCGCAGAGAGATTCAGATGAGATTCGACGTTGATAAATATGCCTGTTTCAACGATTTTTTCTTATCGGATCGATACGAATCCAATATGAAAAAAAACGGTCCATTAAAATTCTGTTTTGCGTTTTATTATCGAATCAACGTAAAGATTGTTCGGGTTCATTCCCATTGAGTGATTTTTAGAAATTTATCACCCTCGTCGACTATGAACGCGAACGAATCCAATGTTCAGCGCGGCGTTCTCAGTTTGTAGGGATTATTCCACAACAGAAATACTTGCATGCGCACTCGGATTTGTTCCCGGATGTAAAAAACGTCGATTCGAAAACAGATGCACATGACATTCGACGTTGATAAACGCGCCTGTTTCAACCATTTTTTATCAGATCGAGACGAATCCAATAAGAAAAACGGTTCATTCGAATTTTGTTTTGGATTTTATCTTTGAAAAAACCTTCAGAGTTTTCGGATTCGTTACCGTAGAATTATTTTTTTCTGTATTTACCACCCTCGACACGAAAAGAGTCATTGGACTACTACTGCTGCTGTGGACTATGAACATGAACGAATCCCATTATCAGCGCGATGGTCTCGGTCTGTAGGGGTTATTCCGTAACAGAAACACTTGCATGCGGACTCGGATTCGCTGTTAGCTGTAGGAGACGTCGATTCGAAGAGAGATTCACGAGATTCGATGTTGATAAATACGCCTGATTCAATTGTTGTTTTATTGGATCGAGGCGAATCCAATATCGAAGATGGTCCATTGAAATTCTGTTTTGTGTTCTATTATCGAAATAGCCTTCAGATTGTTCGAAGTCGTCCGAAGTCCAATCCAGTGAGTGATTCTTAAAAAAGTATCACCCGTGGCATGAAAATAGCCAATGGACTACGGCTGCTGCTGTGGACTATGAATGTGAACGAATCCAATGTTCACCGCGGCGTTCTCAGTTTGTAGGGATTATTCCACAACAGAAACACGTGCATACGGATTCGGATTCGTTACCAGATGTAAAAGAAGTCGATTCGACGCTCTCTTCGAATCGACGTCTCCATGAGAGTGGACGTTGATAAACGAGCCCGTTTAAATCGTTTTTTATTCGATCGAGACGAATCCAATATCAAAAACGGTGCATTGAAATTCTGTTTTGTGTTTTATTATCGCAATAACCTTCAGATTCTTTGGATTCGTTCCGAGTAGGTGATTTTTAGAAATGTATCACCCTCGGCACGAAAATAGCCATTGGACTACGACTGCTGCTGTGGACTATGAACGTGAACGAATCCAATGTTCACCGCGGCGTTCTCAGATTGTAGGGATTATTCCACAACGGAAACACTTGCACACGCACTCCGATTCGTTCCCGGATGTAAAAAACGTCGATTCGAAAACAGATTCACATGAGATTCGACGTTGATAAACGCGCCTGTTTCAACCGTTGTTTTTTTTTGCCGGACCGAGAAGAATCCAATGTGATAACGGGTCCAGTCTTATTCGGTTTTGTGTTTCGTTATCGAAATAACCTTTAGACTGTTCGAACTCGTTCCCAGTGGGTGATTTTTTAAAATGTTTCACCCTCGGCACGAAAAAGCCGTTGAGGACTACAACTGCTGCTGTGGACTGTGAACGTGAACGAATCCGATGCTCGGCGCGGCGTTCTCAGTTTGTAGGGATTATTCGACATCAGAAAAACTTGCATGCAGACTCGGATTCGTTTCCCGGTTTAAAAGATTTGACTTTGATAAACCCGGCTGTTTCAACCGTTCTTTTTATCGCATCGAGACAAATCCAATATGAAAAACGGTATATTCGAATACTGGTTTGTATTCAATTTTTAAAAAACCTTCAGATTGTTCGGATTCGTTACCACAGAAGGATTTTTTTCCTTTATTTACCACCCTCTATATGAAAATATTTATTGGACTATTACTGCTGCTGTGGACTATGAACGTGAATGAATCCCACTATCAGCGCGGTGTTCTCAGTTTTTTGGGGTTATTCCACAACAGAAACACTCGCATGCGGACTCGGATTCGTTCCCAGATGTAAAAGACGTCGATTCGAAGGGAGATTCACATGAGATTCCAAGTTGATAAATATGCCTGTTTCAACGGTTTTTTCTTATCGGATCGATACGAATCCAATATGAAAAAACGGTCCATCGAAATTCTGTTTTGTGTTTTATTATCGAATCAACCTTCAGATTGTTCGGATTCGTTCCCAGTGAGTGATTTTTAGAAATTTATCACCCTCGTCACAAAAATACCCATGACGACTGCTGCTGTGGACTATGAACGCGAACGAATCCAATGTTCACCGCGGCGTTCTCAGATTGTAGGGATTATTCCACACGGAAACACTTGCACATGCACTCCGATTCGTTCCCGGATGTAAAAAACGTTGATTCGAAAACAGATTCACATGAGATTCGACGTTGATAAACGCGCCTGTTTCAACAATTTTTTATCAGATCGAGACGAATCCAATAGGAAAAACGGTCTATTCGAATTTCGTTTTGTATTTCATCTTTAAAAAAACCTTCAGAGTTTTCGGATTCGTTACCACAGAATGATTTTTTTCGTTATTTACCATCCTCGACACGAAAAAAGTAAGCGAACTACTACTGCTGCTGTGGACTGTGAACGTGAACGAATCCCATTATCAGCGCGACGGTCTTCGTCTGTAGGGGTTATGCCACAACAGAAGCGCGTAAATGCGGACTCGGATTCGTTCCCAGATGTCAAAGACTTCGTTCGAAGAAAGATTCACATGAGATTTGACTTTGATAAACGCGTCTGTTTCAACCATTCTTTTTATCGCATCGAGACAAATCCAATATGAAAAACGGTATATTCGAATACTGGTTTGTATTTATTTTTTGAAATAACCTTCAGATTGTTCGGATTCGTTACCACAGAAGGATTTTTTTCCTTTATTTACCACCCTCGACACGAAAATAGTTATTGGACTACTACTGCTGCTGTGGACTATGAACGTGAACGAATCCCACTATCAGCTCGGCGTTCTCAGTTTTTTGGGGTTATTCCACAACAGAAACACTCGCATGCGGACTCCGATCCGTTCCCAGATGTAAAAGACGTCGATTCGAAGAGAGATGCACATGAGATTCGACGTTGATAAATACGCCTGTTTCAACCGTTTTTCTTATCGGATCGATACGAATCCAATATGAAAAAGCGGTCTATTGAAATTCTGTTTTGTGTTTTATTATCGAATCAACCTTCAGATTGTTCGGATTCGTTCCTAGTGTGTGATTTTTAGAAATTTATCACCTTCGGCACAAAAATAACCATGACGACTGCTGCTGTGGTCTATGAATGTGAACGAATCCAATGTTCAGCGCGGCGTTCTCAGTTTGTAGGGATTATTTCACAACAGAAACACTTGCATGAGGATTCGGATTCGTTACCAGATGTAACAGACGTCGATTCGAAGCTCTCTTCGAAACGACGTCTCCATGAGATTCGACGTTGAAAAATACGCCTCTTTCAATCGTTTGTTATTGGATCGAGACGAATCCAATATCAAAGACGGTCCATTGAAATTCTGTTTTGTGTTTTATTATCGAAATAACCTTCAGATTGGTCGGATTACTTCCCAGTGGCTGATTATTGGAAATTGATCACCCTTGGCCCGAAAATAGCCATTGGTCTACGACTGCCGCTGTGGACTATGAACGTGAACGAATCCAATGTTTACCGCGGCTTTCTCAGTTTTTAGGGATTATTCTACAACAGAAACACTTGTATGCGGACTCGGATTCGTTCCCAAATGTCAAAAACGTCGATTCGAAAACAGAGTCATATGAGATTCGACGTTGATAAACGCGCCCGTTTTATCAACTTTTTTATCAGTTCGAGGCGAATCCAATAAGAAAAATGGTCTATCCGATTTCTGTTTTGTATTTCATTTTTGAAAGAACGTTCAGAGTTTTCAGTTTCGTTACCACAGAATGATTTTTTTTTCTTTATTCACCACCCTCGGCACGGAAATAGTCATTGGACTACTACTGCTGCTGTGGACTATGAACGTGAACGAATCCCACTCTCAGCGCGGTGTTCTCAATTTGTTGGGGTTATTCCACAACAGAAACACTCGCATGCGGACTCGGATTCGTTCCCAGATGTAAAAGACGTCGATTCGAAGAGAGATGCACATGAGATTCGACGTTGATAAATACGCCCGTTTCAACCGTTTTTACTTAACCGATCGAGACGAATCCAACATGAAAAATGCTCCATTGAAATTCAGTTTTGTGTTTTATTATCGAATCAAGCTTCAGCCTTTTCGGATTTGTTCCCAGTGAGTGATTTTTAGAAATTTATCGCCCTCGGCACAAAAATAACCATGAGAACTGCTGCTGTGGACTACGAACGTGAACGAATCCAATGTTGAGCACGGCGTTCTTTGTTTGTAGTGATTATTCCACAACAGAAACACTTGCATGCGTACTCGGATTCGTTCGCAGAAGTAAAGTACATCGATTTGAAGAGAGATTCACGAGATTCGATGTTGATGAATACGCCTGTTTCAATTTTTTTTTATTGGACCGAGACGAATCCAATATCAAAGACGGTCCATTGAAATTCTGTTTTGTGTTTTATTAGCGAAATAACCTTCAGATTGTTTGGACTCTTTCCAGTGGTTGATTTTAAAAGATGTATCACCCTTGGCACGAAAATAGCCATTGGACTACGACTGCTGCTGTGGACTATGAATGTGAACGAATTCAATGTTTACCGTGGCGTTCTCAGCTTGTAGGGATTATTTTACAACAGAAACACTTGTCTGCGGACTCGGATTCGTTCCCAGATGTTAAAAACGTCGATTCGAAAACAGATTCACTTGAGATTCGACGTTGATAAACGCGCGCGTCTCAACAATTTTTTTTATCATAACGAGACAAATCCTATAAGAAAAATGGTCTATTCGAATTCTGTTTTGTTTTTCATTTTTGAAATAACCTTCAGAGTTTTCGGATTCGTTACCACAGATTGATTTTTTTCTTTATTAACCACCCTCGACACGAAAATAATCATTGGACTACTACTGTCACTATCAGCGCGGCGTTCTCAGTTTGTTGGGGTTATTCCACAACAGAAACACTCGCATGCGGACTCGGATTCGTTCCCAGATGTAAAAGACGTCGATTTGAAGAGAGATTCACATGAGATTCGACGTTGATAAATACGCCTGTTTCAACCGTTTTTTCTAATCGGATCTACCGATGTGTTGGTCTAGTGGTTAGCGTGCCTGCCTCTGACATCAACACATCGGGAGGTCGCGGGTTCGAATCACCGTCTGGTAGTTTCGGCGAGAAATAAAAACACAGGCATGACGTAGCTCCAGTTCTACACAGATGCCGCGCACACGGACCGGTACGTGTGTGTGTCGGATGTGTATGGCTGTAGCCTGTGAGCTATTTCTCGACGAAACGCGACTAGCTTCGAGGCTGGGAAGCGAACTCGTGACCGGCTGTATTGGTATAGGTTTTCCGCAGTTTCCCTATACCCATGACAAAAGAAAAAAAACGTCATGGTGAATGCAATACAGAGGGGGAAGTCGGCTGCGGCCGCAAGGTGGGGATCGACTAAGGGATGTGGATTGGAGAAAATGGTGGGAAATATAAAAAGGGGGAAAATCCATGTACATGGAAGCTAATATTGGCGCAGCGTTCTTATCGGATCGAGACGAATCCAATATGAAAAAACCGTCCATTGAAACTCTGTTTTGTCTTTTATTATCGAAATAACCTTCAGATTGTTCGGATTCATTCCCAGTGAGTGATTTTCAGAAATTTATCACCCTCGGCAAAAAAATAACCATGAAGACTGCTGCTGTGGACGTATTGAATATGGAGGGTGTTCAATCCATATTCAACCCACATCGTCAGACTTCTCGACCCAATCTGACCGGAAAGAAAATAAAAGCGGAAACGAATTCGGGGCAGTAATATCGGGAATGGTCGATCGAGGCTCCGAGTACCATTTCGAGCACCGATGTTATCTTTATTAAATAAAAAAGCTCCTACCGTCTTTCTCGCGGAATCGTCAGACTTCTCGACCCAATCTGACCGGAAGTAAGATAAAATCGGACACGAATTCGGGGCAGTAATATCGGGAATGTCCGATCGATGCCCCAAGAACCATTCCGAGCACCGATTTTTTCTTTGTTAAATAAACAATGCTCCGACCGTCGTTCTCACACAATCGTCAGACTTTTCGATCCAATCTGACCGATAGTGCAGAGAATTTTAACCCGCATTTCGCGAACGTGGGTCGTTTTCGTTCTGCCCAAGATCATTTTCTTCGCAGGTTGCTTAATATTTAATTTAAAAAAATACTAACCATAAGAAAGAAAAGAACCCTATTTCCCTTGAGAAGTACGGCCTAAAGATTGACCATGAATTTTTTCAGATGTTTTTCATTGACAATTGTTGGTTTGGTAATGCAAAAACGAAAACGACCCAGGTTCACGGCATTAAGGTTCAAATACCTCCACGGATTAAGGGTCAAGATAACCGATTGAACTTAATCGATCGATTGTGAACTTCATTGCAAATAATGTCCATTTCGAAAATGTTCGAGGATTTCATGCTCCGCAAATAATATTTTAAATCATATGCGATTCGCGAACAATTTTTGGATCAAATAATCCTAACACTACATTTTAAAGTAATTTCGCGTGAAATTATTGATTTTTACCAAATCCTACAAGTATTTTTGTTTTTTCACTGTTTCATAAATTATATTAAAATCCTGTAACACCGGAATTTTACGATATTTATTTTTATATTTACAATTATGTAGAATATTTTTATATTTACAATTATGTAGAATATTTTTGTATTTAGAATTTACGATTTTAAAATTATGTAACTACAGAATGTTCAGATTATTTATGCAACATTAAAAAACAAAAATACTCGTAGTATTTGGTAAAAAATAATCATCTCACGCCAAATTACTTGAAAAGTTTATTGCTAGAATTATTTATTCTCAAAGTTATTAGCGAAACCTCGAACATTATCGAAATTGACGATCTTTTCAATACCGTTTTCGGATAGGGACACATACAGATCCCTCTGTTCAACCGCGTGTCATAGGACCAACTTTCTGTGACAGCCGAACATTCGGAAGTTGCAGCCGTGACGTCAGCAGACTAGCACTTCCTATAGCGCGCCCGTGTCTGATTTAGCTCATTTGTTCCACTGATGAAATTTCGATCTATCAACTTAAAATCGTATATTTGATAATTTTTTCTGCATGACGGGGGGGGGGGGCTCAAATAAAGTTTTTCGGGAGTGTTCCGTATTCGGAATTTTCCAGACTTCATTCTCCTGCACGCCGAATGGAAATTTCATTTTTTTTCCAGAATACGCTATTTTCCCTGGAAAATACTGTTCATGACAAAAATGCGATATATATTTTTTTTTCAAAAGGAGCTTGAAAAACCTTCAAAAAGCATATTTTTTCAGTCGTAAAATCACCGCGCAAGACCCTTAAAAACCCATGTAGAAGGTAAAGAAACCAAAAGTCGATACCAATTAATACGTTCTGTAAGCGTGAAAAAATTCTAATTTATACCCGCCTCATAAATGTGTATGGTATTCTAAACAAAGTGTTACCCTGTAAAGTTAGAAATCTCTGTCACTAAAGTGGAGCCGTAGTTGGACTTCAAGCATTGCTATATCATACAGGTGAAATAATATTAATGGTACAATCGGATGTTATTGGATGTATTCTCAAAATAAAGTTGTTAATTTAGAATTGATATGCAAGTGAGGATGCGATGGCACGTCTGGTCGAAGTACTCACAAACCAAAATTTAGCGACGGAGACAACAATGAATCGGATGTTATCATTATCTTTATTTCACTGATTTCCTTCCAAATCTTTGGTCGAGTCAATCCCACGCGTGATTATTTTGAAAAATCCACGTCCTTCGTCGCCAAGATTTTGTAGCCTAGTTAAAATTGAATTCTTGCCCGAAACTGCCGAAGCAACTAGGGCAGAACTTGATTGTATCGAAGCGCAAGAGAGAAACTTGGTGCCGTTTCAAACCGTAATGGACCGCAAAGAAATTAACATCAATTTCAAACTTGTGTTGTGATAGATGGTAAAGTTTTTAATTCTATTACGAAAACATCGACAAGTATGCGTTGCTACCTTTGCGGTCCTACGTCCAAATAATTCAATGATAACGCCGGAAATACAGTGAGGAGTTTTTTCGAAAATTCTGAAATTTTCGCCTCGATAACGGAAATTGATGAAGAATGGATAAAGCGATGTCATGTTGTATTTCAGGTAATTTCTTGTGGTTTCGAAAACACTATACCCATATTTCGCAAATACACTGAAGATACTACACAAAAATTAGTCGCACTCTATTCGTGGTACTTCATGCCAACAACAGTACATCAAATTCTCATTCACGGTCATGGAATTGTGGAATCTTCGTTGCTCCTCGTCGGACAAATGTCTAAAGCAGCTCAGGAATCATATAACAAGTATATAAAAAGATTCCGAGAAGATTTTTCACGGAAATGTGACTGCATAAAAAACATGGAAGACATTGTTTTGCAGACTTTTAGTAACGTCAGATCCAATAATGTCCAGTCTGCGAAAACTTCCTCCAATGAAACTAAGATCGTTTTTCCCATACGCGGTTGAACTATTGATTCCACCTTCAGTTACAGAATCACGTCAGATTTCTTCAAATAATAGGAGCGATAAATATGGCGATGATGACAAGTGGCAGGACTGCGATTAATTGTAAGAGATGCTAGAATTATATCGATAAGAAATGAAAGAATAAAAGAAATACATTATAAATCATCATTGTCATTGTAAGAATGGTCAATCACTGTATTCCAATGCTCCTCTTCCCAAATCTTCAAATGTCAACTTTCATTACATTTTCAATTTAATTTATTCAAAATCATAATTTCCAAAATTTGACTTCATATTCATTATTAGCAACGTTGAAGACTCCTAAAAAGTGAATTCCATGCAAATCGAATTGACGTTCGACGATGGAGCCGTCCACATCGAATGCACCATTTTGTTTTTTGGGAATATGTTTACTTATTCCTAATCAGTGCGCTTGAAAATCTCTATGCAGGAAATTCGAAAGAAATTAAATGATTACCCGCCGCGACGCCATTTTTTAGCTATACTGGAGCCGCGATTTTTTTTCGTTCGAAATTTGTCTTTGAATTCGTCGTCAGCGACCCCGAAAACCCCCGAGTCGAGACCTCCACCCGAATTGAATACGTTTCCGAAGAAATGTTCCGCCATTTTGTTTTTTCTAAATGTTGACTACGAATTCGTAATCAGCCACCCCGAAAACCCCCGAGTCCAGACGTTCACCCGAATTGAATACCTTTTTGAAGACATTCTCCGCGGTATTTTATCCGCCATTTTGTTTTTCTAAATTTTGACTCCGAATTCGTAATCAGCGACGCCGAAAACGCCCCGAGTCCAGACTTTCTTTCGAATTGAATACGTTTTCGAAGAAATTTTCCGCCGTATTTTATTGGCCACTTTGTTTTTCTTAATTTTGACTTCGAATTCGTAATCAGCGACCCGGAAAACCGCCGAGTACAGACTTTCACCCGAATTGAATACGTTTTTGACTTTTGGCCGGCCTTTTGGGATTTGGGACCACTGTCTGACACCTTCAATGAGGTCCCGGACTCGAGGCAAAGTTAGGTCGCTATTTCGCATCTGAAAAGCGTAGATTGATTCTATTCCATATTTTCATAAACTCATTAAACCCGTTCCACGATAAATCGCGAATGCCGTAATGCCGCTCTTCTTAATTTGGCCCCTTAAATACGGTTCCCCAAAGTTTTCGTTCAAGTTTCAACTGCCACTGCACAAGTCTATAAATGTACTTTATCTCGTAAAAATTCTCTACTTCGACTCAAAATAAGATTCACGCGTACGCTTCTTCAGCGTGAGCCCCTTAACATTTCTCGTCGATAATCAACATCTCGCTAAGGAGCTTCCTCACACCCAAAAACGAAACGTTCACCCCGTTTGAGGGATGTCCTCTGATCCGTTTTCGACAAATAAATTTACACGCGTCCCGTTTTGCAATTCAACCCCTTGAATCCCGCTCTCAATCGCCTCCTCTTGCCGTAAAACTCTAAGGTGAACTTACTTCCTCATGATCTTTAAGACCGCATTCACTTTTAATCGTTACGTATTCTTTGTTATCTTAATTGAGCCCTTAAACACGATTTCGGGAAGACCGTTTTCTTTGCGTTCACAAACGGTACATCCACCCAGCGCGGCTCGAATCGTTGGGCCAGTCGTTGAGTGTCTCACGACAATCGCTCGTTTAATTATTAACTCATGGCCAGGGCTTTTAGGTGCTTTCGTATTTTTTCTTCGCCGATTCCGCCGGTCCTGCAAACAAATGAAGCCCTTTCGACATTCATATTCCACGTTACACTCGCATACTCGGACGCCTGTCATCGTAACGTGAGCCACGAAGCGACATCTCACGGTGACTTCTGCAACCCCATGACAGCCACGTCAAGAAGATAGCGGCGAATGCTCCAACGCCCACTCCGTTCCTGGCCATTCCAACTCCACCGGTCCTCGGACTTCAGTTTGAACTATCGTTCGATATTGATTTTTTAATGGTCTTTTTCTCAATGGTACCATTTTTTTTGAGGCCCTCATCCGGGTCCTACGTATTCAGAATCAAGTCCACTTTGCTTCTGGAAGCGCGGAATGCCATTTTAATTTTTACCCAGAATTTTTTTTTTTGGTGGAATATACTTTTCCCACATAGGCGCTATATTTTTTTTCGAAGAGTTCTCGAAAAACCATTTCAAAAGCGCACCTTTGCCGTCCGAAAATGGCCGCGTAAGAATTTAAAAAAAATGGGTGGCCACATTATAATTGTTACCCTGTATATTCATCGAAGTTAGTTTGAGGACATATGTCCCTAAAGTATGCATGGAAATAGACATACGGAGTTATTAGAGGCGGTACTCCAGGGACTTTCGTATATGTCCCTGCAGCATGCAGGTACGTGTATATGTATGTATATATGAGACATTATGATATGGTACTCCGGGGTCCCATGTGCGTGTTCCAGAAGGCAAACAGATATGTACGTGTATATGAGGCTATTTGTAAAGTTAATCCGAGCACCCATGTGCTCGTCCCTGAAGTTACGGGTAGGCTCAGCGGTAAAGTTATTATCGGAACTGTTTGTCCCTTAAGTATATGAGTAGATATACGCATGCTAAATTTAAAGATATATTTACGAATATTTTATATAACGGGGTTTCTGAGTGAAATCGACCATATATGGGTCGTTCTGTTTAATATGTACCTCAAGAAAACATAAGCGCGTTTAGCGCGAGGAAAAAATCTTAATAATTATTACAATTCGTACCAGATATGTATATTTGGAGGGCGAGAGTGCTAGGACATAACACTTCCCCCCTAAACGTCTGAAGCAATGCTTCAGCTTTGCTGAGGACCGGCGTTGAGCCGCTCCAAAAGTCTGTGGTCGACGCCCGACAAATGCCTCGACGTCGTCGGATGGTCGCGATTGTCATTGATGGATACCAGCTCCAGAGGTTCGTCGTTGGTAATCTTCGACGACCGTTCTTCAGCACGCTGGGCTCTGCTAATTAGGAGGCTTGTCACCGAGTTCCAGATGGCTCCTAGGAGGGTGAAACTCCATCTGTACAGACTGTGGAGTGTATATCCATGGATCTAAGTATCGATGATCGCCTTGATGATGGTCAGGATTGCGAGGACCCCGAACAGTCCCGCACTGATGATCCCGAATTTTTCGAATCCACCCCAGATTTTGTGCATTACTCCATCAGCCACGTGTTGGAGAGCGTCCTCGTCCATTAGTGTCTTGAGGGAAACGCTTCCTAGTGGTATGTCGCGTCCTGCAAAACCCCTGCGATGTTGTTGAGTAATGCTGGTTTTTCAGCGGGGAACATGATAAATTCCGCTGGATGCCAGATTTCCAATGGGGTTGCATCCCCAGGTAGGCATGGAAGCGGGATGTAGTTGTCCAGGAGGCGGTACCTCGACTGGATGTGGTGTGAACCGATACCAAGTGCCGTCGATCCAATATTCGGCAGGCAGCATGGGATTGCACTCGATATGTGTTCGTTCGACGAAGGGTGCATTTCACACACACGCTCAGTTTATAATCGGGTGCCTCTTAATTTATTGGGATGGACTACCCGAGGTTTATTTTTATAGAGGATCTTTACGTTTCCTCCGGAGAAAATTTCCAGAATTTCGCATGTTTCAGTGTATTGGTCACCGAATTTTCCTTTTTTTGGTTCGTTCAACATGAGAACCTTCTCGCCGACCTTCAAGGTTTTCGGATTAATCCTCCGATCGTAATATGTTTTCGATTTCTCGTTGGATTTCTTCAGATTTTCGGCGGCAAGTTGTTGGAGTTCGTAAATTCGTGAAAAGAGCGCTTCCAGGTATGCGGCATAAGTCGTATCCTGTTGCTCCTCGATTTGTTGATGACCCGACGGGTTGCGGACCAGTTTACCGAAAACTAGCTCGCGAGGGGTGTACCCTCGTGTTGGCTCTTATTATAATATCGTCTTATTATAATCGAGTTGGCGAAATTCTCTTATAAGAGAACATCGTCAACTCGATAAGCTCGTCCCAATCGTTGTTTTCGTTGACGTACTGTTTCAGATATTCCGCGAGAACGTGGTGAGACCTTTCGATTGACCCGTTGGACTGCGGGTAGAAGGCTGATGGTTAGTACATTTTGATTTTGAATTTCCTCACGATGGCCTTCATAAAACTGCTCCGAAAGTTCGCCCCCTGATCGGTGAGAAGGGCGCGAGGAGTACCAAAACGAGCGATGAAGTTTTTTACGAACACCTCGCTGATGTCGATCGCCGGTGTTCTTTTTAGCGGAATCGCCAGCGAGTACTTGGTGAGAAGATCCTGGATGGTCAGTACGTACTCGTTGCCCATTTTCGCAACAGGAAGTGGTCCGACCACGTCCATGGCCACCTTGTCGAAGGCCGCCCTTGGGGTGTCGGTTATAACCATCGGTTTCTTAGTTTTGACTCGAACTAACTTTTTTAATTGGCAACCTCTATAATGTTGAATGTACTCTTGAATTTCGCTTTTCATGTTTTTCCAAAAGAAATTTTCTCTGATTCGTTTGTACGTTTTATTTACTCCCTTATGACCTCCTACCAACGAGTCGTGGTTTTCTTCTATAATTGCAGTACGACTTTCCTCGGGAGGATATTGAATGAATTGTTTACTAATGGTCAACGTAACGCCGTCGTTGCCTAGCATTCGTATCAAAAGGTTTTTAATTTCGTTCCATGATACATTTCCGATTGAGTTTGTTTTCGCGACATGAATTAGTTTCGTAGATGTTTCGCGAATAAAGTTTTTCAAGGAGTCGAGGGCTTCCTCAAGGTCCTCGATCAAAAGATTTTCGTGTATATTAGCCAATAACGGTATAGCTAATATGCATCTTGAATTTTCATGTGTTACCTTGAGTCGTAAATACGTGGTTTCCTCGATTTTGGGAAACAAATTTTGAATTTGGAGGTCTTTTGCTCCATCATCGATTGGTCTCCCGGAAGTGGTGACAAAGACGACGAGATTGTCCTTGAACATGGACAAATTATCACGCGTTTCGCGTATGGTGAGCCTACCTTGGACTTCACTGATTTCCCTCGGTAATGCATACTCGGGGTTTTCATTATCAAATATGTCGCTATTTACAGAGTCGTCGTCTGAGTCGCTTGAGCTTCCGGTGAGATCCTCGATATTCTCAATGTTTTCTCCATGTTCTGACGGTTCCGTAATGACGGAATCCTCAGGAAATGGGGCTATTTGTCGATCTTCTAACAGTTGCGTTATTTGAAAATTTTCCGTGATTCCGTCGTTTGGACTTGCGCCTGGAATAGACGTGTGCAAGGTTGTTTCTTTTACAGGTTCGACGGATTGAGGATGGGAAGGCGGTTCTTCCAGGTTCCGGGTTTTCGGAGTTTCTTTTTCTTTCTCCCAACGACGAGGCGTTTTGCCAGACGTTTGCGAAATTGTCGGGAAATTTCGGAAACCAAGGAAATCGTCCTCGTTCGCGGAGTCGGCCAACTTTTTCCTGTTTTCAGGTGGATTTTTCCTTCGATTGCCGTCCGACGCATCGGGGATTTCCTCCGTATCCGTACCAGAATTTGAGGTAGGTTTTCGTTTTTTAGCTGGATTTCTTCCAGCTGGTGGATCGAACAATCTTTCGTCCGAATCCGAATCGTCGTTTTCGCTCGGAGTTGCTTTACCGATTTTTGCCCGACTTGGGCCAACGACAGGCGTTTCGGATTTTCTTTTACATTGTGTATGCTTCATCATGAGCACAGTCTGATTTTTCACTGGCGGGTTCCGGGATAGGGCGTCAGAAATCATCTGAAATGATTTACACAATAAATGATAGCCAATAATTCCTTCTCGATCACTGAGTAATTAACTTCGTGTTTTCGAAGAGTTCGAGAGGTGTAACTAACGGGTTTATTTTTACCAATTTCGCCTTGGTTCAAAATTCCGCCAATGGCGTGAACGGATGCGTCCGTTGTATGATGACTGGTTTTGTGAAATCCGGATATTGAAGAATTGGTTCTTTACGTAACGCCTCGATAAGCGTATCAAAGGCTTTTTGGTGTTTTTGGGCCCTATTTTAATAAATTTGTGAGTGGCTTTGCAACGCCTGAAAATTTTTCGATGTTACGTCCTGGCGATCTTGCCCTCCATTTTCCATATACATATGCATACATACATGTACCGAGCTCGTCCTTTGTTATATATATTGGGTTGGTAAGAAAGTCTTGCCACACTTTCATTTCGATTAAAATATGTTTTCTTCTAACGAAGTTCTACAACATTCGAGAGTAGTATATTCAAGACTAGTCTAGAACCTTCCATGCCGTAGGATATATAAGCGAGTCAGTTGTTCCGCGCAGACAGTACGAGCGAAGATGGATCATAGTGCACTTCGATCGATTGCATATTACGAATTTTTACAAGGGCGTTCTGCCAACGTAGTTCATCATTCATCGATATCCCGTTGGTACCAGCGTTTCCGTTCTGGCGATACATCTTTTGAAGACAAACCTAGGTCCAGCAGGAAATCAACTGTTGACGATGAAGAACTACGAGCACTTACAAAGGCAAAGCCTAATACGTCGTCACGGGAATTAGCTTACAAACTCGGCTGTAGCCATCCCACGATTCTCCAACATATACAAAATCTCGGATACAGAAAAGTTGTTTCTTCTTGGATACCACACGATCTCAGCGAATCAAACAAAGCGACACGCATGTCCATCTGTCTTTCACTCCTGCAACGTCCACACAGAAAGGTTTTTCTTCAAGAAATAGTCACTGGAGATGAAAGCTGGGTGTTTTATGTTAACTACACACGTAAGCGACAATGGCTACCGAAAGGAGAAAAACCAGATCCGTCCCCTAAGCTGCCCCGTGAAGTGAAGAGAGTTTTACTCTGTTATTGGTGGGATTCTGAGGGCATGCTATATTACGAACTGCTCCCATCCGACACCACGATAAATGCAAATACTTACTCTGCACAACTGCAAAAGCTGGCTGAAATTATCAAACAAAAAAGGCGTAAATGTCTCCAAGTTCGGCTTCTCCACGACAATGCTCGACCCCACGTAGCTAAGATGACACAACAATCTATTTCGCAGCTGGGATGGGAAGTTCTACCGCATCCACCGTATTCACCAGACCTAGCACCTACCGACTACCATCTGTTTCGAGCTTTAACAAATTATTTACAGGATAAAAAATTTGATGATGTCGCGGATCTCAAAAATACACTGGTCGACATTTTCAATTCACGACCCAAATAATTCTGGACTGCAGGCGTGCAAAGTCTACCAGAGCGTTGGGCACGAGTTGTAGATACAGAGGGAGCATACATTACTGAATAATTGTTTACTGTTAAACTAAAATGTTTTTATATTTTACTCATGTTGTGTGTCGCAAGACTTTCTTACCAACACACACACACACACACACACACACACACACACACACACACACACACACACACACACACACACACACACACACACACACACACACACACACACACACACACACACACACACACACACACACACACACACACACACACACACACACACACACACACACACACACACACACACACACACACACACACACACACACACACACACACACACACACACACACACACACACACACACA
>OZ023314.1:42178757-42182916 GCA_964007375.1 Ophion obscuratus
AAATAATAATTTAAACAATATCACATCATGCCGAATCCTAAGAACTAATTAAGAGATAAACAAATCGCTATCACTCCATACCTTGTAGACTAAACATCCGCTCCAACACCAATATCACGTATCGCCTCTTTGTCTCCTTTGTTTCCAACCCTATATCATTATTATTATTTCCACGTGCAGAATATTCTAGAACAATTTCATACACGCTCTAGTTAATAAAGAAATTATTCAAATAATTAACGCCGTCACAATGCGACTTACAATATTACTAATAATTATAATAGATGTTTCACGCGACAAATGAATTATAAACACTAGTTTAATCATTTAGTTAAGCGATAATCGTTATAATTCAGTATTATCAGTATAACAAATATGACTTTCGCATAAATAATAGTGCGCTCTATTTTATTAATTAAGAATTACACATTTATAATTATTATATGCAACTCGTATATTTCGCATCGTAATTATTATTCTCTCATTTAACCGCCGTATTTTGCAAATTACAATAACCTATCCTCATAGTACTACATCAAATCTGTTTCGCACGCACGCAAAAGAATAAAATAACAATAACAACCAAACATTATATAAAAGCACCTCCCTTTATTCACAAGTGAATATTATTGTAACAAATTGCGAGACTAGCGATAAATTAAAAATATTAACTTATCGTCAGTCCAACTATGACAAACCGACATAATTATTTGTTATAACATCTAAATTAAATAATTGATTTATTGTCGAATCCTCCGTTTAACGCCATAAGAGCGAGCGAGAAGGAACATCGGCGTCGGCGTCTCCTTACCGTGGCGCATGCGCACCACACCGTTCCACCGCCGCACCAATAAAAAGCCGAGTCCTCCGCTGCTCGTCAGTTCTCCGATCTCTCCACCAGTCAGTTGCGCTTCTCCGCTCGCCGCGTTCGTGTCGGACCCGCTCGCTGGAAAATCGGAATAATTCTTTAGTATTCTTTAACATTTCTTTAATATCTCTTTTTTCGTCATTGTAACTCCAAGTCTGAATCTGATTTTTGCGTCGAAATCTCATCGTGTCGAACATCGAAGAGCTTTGTGTAATTATGCTTATTTTTCAAGTTTGTAACAATATATATATACGTGTACATTTTAGAGTCAGTGAAAGTTATTTCGCGACTCTTATCCCTCGTCGAACACATTCGCTCAAACGTATTCTGTGTCGTTTATTTCATTGAGTCATCTCTCACGAATTCATTTAAGTCAACATTCTCTCACCATCGTTTCCTTGGCATTTCAGTCAATCGAAAATATTTCATTTCGCAATTTTGCAGATCATGCGTAGAAATCAACCGTCCGTTAATTAAATTAACCCTTCACCCATCCTCCCTTCATTTTCCGAAGAATTGTCGGTTGTGCTAGTTATTACTGCACGTCGTCAATTCTTACCTCGCTTAAATTTCGTGACTGAATGTACCAATTGTACTACCTATTACTGCACGTCGATTAATTCGTGTCTTGAACCCCTGCTGCATGATAATCTTACTCATTCTCTCATTACCCAATTAACGGTCAATTGATTTTCCAAAAAATATCTAGCTGTATTTATTCAAATTCATAAATGCCAAGAAGACGTGGTGGTTCTAAATTTCGTCCCCGTCGCGCAAACGCGATAGCCGCCCAAAAGCCACGGCCGGCATCTCGTGGAAAAAACTCGTCTTTGTTCAAACAAATTATTCGTGACGCTGTAAAAGAACATTCGGTGAAAATTGGACCGAAAATTGTGTCAAGCGTTCCGTTCTGTGGAAAAGTCTTCCTTATCGACCCCCGTGGGTACTTCCGTGCAGTGACTCGATCGACCGGCAGTGACGGTTCCGATGCGTCGACTACCATCGTTGCAACATCGAACGTCGAGATTGTCATCGTCGACTAAAACTCCCGTCGTCAACGTCGTTTCCATCCACTCCACGAGTTCGCCACCGCGGTCGGCCAACAGGAAGCCGTCCTTACCTGCAACGAGTCAGTACATCGATGGGTGGATGCTCGTCGAAAAATAAGAAACCTACTACCTCACCGTCTATCGTTGAAATCGTCGTTCACCTAGAGATCGTTATTACCGACGGAAGGACCTCTCTCCGGGTACCAGATCATCCGTCGATAAACCCGCTACGCACCGCCGCTCGTAGGGTAAGTCGCATGTTCACGTTACCACTCACTATCTTCTTTACCGACTGCCCTATCCCCGCGAGTGATTCTTAATTACCGATCAAACTATGGCTCGATCCTCATCCCTGTTGGGCACATTCCCGACTAAAGGCAGGATCTCAAGGCTGGCGTCCGTTTCTGTAAAATAAAGAAAAATTGCATTAATTAAACAATCACCGTAAATTCAATCTCGTAACCGAAATCGCGTATTTCTCTTTCAAAGGTGTTGAATTTTTTTTTATCTAAAATAAAATTGCGGACGTAACATTGGTAAACCTGCGGTAATAACCTGCAAGTCCGAAAAATAGTTTTATCTTCTTCGCACTGGTAGGCCTAGGGTATCCCTGTAGAGCCTCCAATTTTTTGGGATCGGGTTTAACCCCGTCCTCCCTTATGATGTGACCCAAATATGCCACTTCTCGTCTTAAAAATTCACACTTGTCCGGTTGCAATTTTAAGTTGGCTTGCCTTAATTTTTTCGCAAGTTTGTTGAATTCATTCTCGTGTTCAACTAGTCTTTGCATAAATGACGATGTCGTCCAAATAAACAAACAGCTCGATGCCTTGAAGGCCTGTTAAGACTCGATTCATTAATCTTTGAAATGTTGTCGGAACGTTTTTTAAACCAAACGGCATTCGGTCGAACTCGTAGAGACCGAATGGTGTGGCAAATGCTGTCTTGTAAGAATCATCTGGATGTACTTTAATTTGATGGAAACCGCTGGCGATGTCGAATACTGAAAAATATTTCGCATTACCTAATTGGTCGAGAATTTCGGTTATTTGAGGTAATGGATAAGCATCGCCAATTGTCTTTTCGTTCAAGTTCCTATAATCAATGACCATGCGCCACTTTGGATTTCCTTGTGAGTCCGCCTTTTTTGGAACGATCCACAGAGGCGAACTATATGGGGAGTTTGACGGTTTAATTACTTCCCCTTCAATTAATTCTTTAATTTGTTTTGTAATTTCATCTTTATGAACGGGCGGAAATCTATACTGCCTCGTAAAAACTGGTTGGTCGTCGTTCGTCGTTATCTTATGTTCGATGTTATCTCTAAAGCCTAGGACTTTTCCTGGCAAATGAAATAGGTCCGAATTCTCGCTTATAATTTTATCCACGCTTGACCGTTCTTCATCGTTTAGATGGTTGAGACGGAAAGTCGCGAATCTCTTTTTCTTTATCTTTCATTTCAATTTTTAAAACTTTATTGTTACGCGCAATTTCAAAACGTAATATACCCTCTTTCCGAGACGCCATTTGGTCGTCCGGATGGGGAACAATTAAACTTTTCTCCTCTTCCTGAAACGCCTTTTGGTTGTCCGGAGTGAGGGAACCCTTTTGATTTTTATCTTCTTCCTGAAACGCCATTTGGTCGTCCGCAGTGAGGAAATTATTGTCACATTCGGTCCTATCCTCTTCCTGAAACGCCTTTTGGTTGTCCGGAGTGAGGGAACCATCTTTCGTGCCTTTGCACCTGAATTCTTCGACTACTACCGTTGGTATAGTCAGTAATAAATTATCATCGGTTGAATTGTGCGCAATAAGATAAGCGATACCATTCTTGACCGTAACGACTGCTTCGCCAAAAAGATCCCTTCTCCCAAGTAGAGCCTCGGAATATATCTTTCTTTGATTTTGGGATTACTTACTTTGACGGAACAGACCGTTTTGGACCGTTTTGGAATCGAAATAGTTTGTTTACTTTTAAACGGAATCCTTTGATTTCCCCAAGTTAATTGTTCATGTCTCCAATCTACGAGAGCTTTATTTTCAGCAAGAAATTTGGTACCAAGTAATGCATGTTGGTCCATTGGGAACCAATTATCGACGACGACGTGACTGGACCTATTTGTCGTTGACTCTCACCATTTAGAATTAAGCCAATTTCCCTATCGATTCGACTGACTCCGTTTATCATGGTCGAAAGGGTATTTTGCATAGCCTCGAGGGCGTGATGAATGAATGAGATTGG